>JAYDZE010003453.1:0-29099 GCA_034509125.1 Monilaria moniliformis
TCACAAGTGTTGGCGACAAGTAGATCAGATTCAGGAAATGCATTGAGTGCATTTACTTATTTAAGGATGAATAAGCGGTTATTTGAAGCAGAGAACTGGAGGAATTTGGTTGAATTTGTCAAAAGCATGTCCGAAGGTGGTAGAAGCACAAGACTTCGGGACAGTGACAGGGTCGGGACTGACCTGTATGTAGGATTTATCAAGCAAAACAATGTGAGGAAGGAAAGTGAAGCAGTCCTTGTATAATTGCACATATGTATATATATAGGTGCACAAGTAAGACAAATTGAAGCCATACAGAAACAAATATTACAAGAATATACAGATCCATGAAGATCAAGCATAAGACAGACACTGAAAATGGGAAAGAGTTATGAGCGCTTGAAGCAAGACATAACTCTTGTAAAAGAGTGGTGTTCAGCGAGAACTGGAGAAGTTCAATGACTAACCAATTTATATCTTGTTCCAGGAACTCATGCCTATTGCTTCCCTGCATAAAGCTTTTCTATTTGTTCTTTCTTGATGCCTGTAGACATTTGTTAAATGTGTACTATTTCGGTATTATCTGGATCATAGTGCTTTTGGTTGGATAATTTATGCGTCCATATGTCATGAAGAAACCAAAGCTCACACCAGGCAATGGGAATTATGTCTTACAAAGAAAACACCAAAATCCGGTACAGTTACTACAAAGATATAAAGAAAGTTAAGAAAAAAAAACATATAAGTGCTTTAACTCCTAATCTGAGGATTTTGCCATCATATGTAATAGGTGATGTTTACTCCGCCATAGAGTATGTAAATTCCTTTTCTCTGATATATGGTTCCTGTTTGATCAAGTGGTGTTCATAAATGAGGTCTGAACATGTTATGTTCTACCTTGACAAGGGTCGAACGACATGGCAGGTCTACACACGTGGCAAGCGGAACGTCGCCAACTACGATTTACATGGCATCGGATGATGTGGTGTATGAAGTGAAGTAGTGGGTTCTGTCAGTTGAAGAGTTATGCGCAATAATGGATGTGATGCAAATAGCGGCTGTAGTGCACAGTTGTGGACCGGTAGTAATTGATAGTTATAGTTATGCAGTTATTTTCTTTCTTTCATGCTTTGTAAAAGAGGGAGAGTTGGTGAAGGGAAGTTATCGTGAATTATTATCTTGTATTCGGCAAGTGCCGTAGAGAGGTTTAGAGTGGATCCTCTGTGGAGCTCTATTCAATTGTTCACGTTATCATTGCAATACGAATTCACATTCCCTCAAATACATCTACATTACAGTTATATTTCTACTAAATTATTAGAATCACACAAACAGTTGGTGCTCGTGTATATTTCCGCTGTGGCATCCCATCGAACAGTTGCAGTGCAGTCCTTCTCTTATCAATTGGTGCGGTGAGCGTGCTTGCCGTCATGGTTTCTACGCGCAATTCGGATACGCGGTTCAAGGGTTTGGAGAAGACTTCAGAGGACCATTCCCGTTCCATCAAATCCATTGTGGACCAACTTACATTGATACGTCAGGATATGCATAATATTATGCAACTACTTCAACATTCTCGCCCTCCCACGGGTGGGGTTGGCGAAAGTTCTTTAGCCGGCGATCCAGACACATCTTACCAATTTCTGGCTCAACTGCTTTCACCTTGCGACAGTCTATGGATCTTCCCACTTTCGATGGCTCTGACGCCTTCGGACGGTTAGGTCGCGCTTCTCAGTATTTTCTGGTCCACAAAACGCCACTCAAACAACGCCTCTATCTGGCATTGGTCATTCTTCACGGTCCAGTTATGGCCTGGATTCAGCTATTACTTCGTCGTTGCCCGCATATATCCTGGGATCAATTTACATCCGAATTGCTCATTCGGTTTGGTTCTCATCAAGCTCTTGATGGATATGAGGCTCTTTATCTCACTCGCCAACACAGCTCTCTCGACGATTACATTTCTGAATTTGAAGGTCATCTCGCTTGTCTACCTGATGTGTCCGATAACCAATATTTGGGTTTCTTTCTCGGTGGGTTACAACCTCACATCCGAATGCACCTTAAGGATCCAAGCATCACTAGTTATTCGGCGGCTCTACCAATGGCCAAGTGTGTCGACCAACTTTCTTTTTCATCGTCGGCGGGACGCTCTCCCTTGCCACCACCTCGTTCGTCATCTGCGGCCATTTCCGCCACCACACTGCGATCTTTACCACCACCTCCGGTGTCACGGCCAGTTTCTTCTCCACATCGGCAACCTCCACGCCGTTTCAAGCACATGCCCTCGAAAGAATTTCGGAAACATATGGCTGCCGGCACATATTTCCGTTGTGGCCTTAAGTTTACACCGGTCACTGTTGCCCCCCTAAAACTCTTCAGGTCCTTATTGATGATTCCACCGAGTCCGATACTGACCCACCCACCGACAACGATCCAGATAATGTTATTGATACTAGTGTGGAGCAACTGCCGCCTATTCATCTCTCGGCCCTCTCGTCACAAGGATTCGATCATCATCAAACCTTAAAGCTCTTTGGTACCATTCATAGCCATCGTTTATTAATTATGGTGGATAGTGGTGCGAGCCACTGTTTTATTTTCGATATTGTGGTGAAACAATTACACCTAGCTGTAGCTTCGACATCAGCCATTTCGGTGGTCCTAGGCGACACTCTCGCATCACTGGCGGATTGTGCAACGATGTTCCTCTCATACTTGTTGCCACACCCTTCCCTATTTCGGCTTATGTCTTTCCATTAAGCCATGTTGATGTCATTTTGGAAATTTCATGGCTTGCTCGCCTCGGAGATGTTAAAGCAAATTGGAATAAATTAACAATAGAATGACATCCGACATTATCTAGACGACTATGCTCGCTGCATGACTTAAAATCATTCGACGCCAATATAGTTCTTCAACCTGGCACCAATTTGTGCGTCCTTATCGCTACAATCACCTCCAGACAGAAGAGATGGAACAACTCTTGGCAGATATGCTTAAGGTTGGAATTATTTGCCCAAGTGTCGGTCCGTACTCGAGCCCGGTGTTATTGGTCCGCAAGAAGGATAGGTTTTGGAGATTTTACGTTGATTATCGTGAGCTCAATTGACACAACGTACCGGAGAAATACCCTGTTCCAATCGTACAAGAGCTCCTCGATGAATTAAATGGCACGGCGTGGTTTTCAAAACTCGATTTGAAAGCCGATTATCACCATATTCGGGTGGCTCCATCCGACGTTCCAAAAACAGCCTTTTGCACTCATTCGGGGCGCTACGAATTCCTGGTTATGCCATTTAGATTGACGAATGCTCCAGCCACATTTCAAAGCCTCATGAACCATATTTTCCGACCAATCCTCCGTAAGTTTGAGTTGGTTTTTTTCAACGACATATTGATTTACAGCTCCTCTGGCATGATCATCAAGTTCTCCATATCCTGTGCACACATCACTTAGTTGTCAATCTTAAGAAGTGTATGATTGCTCGTCGAAGTGTCGAGTACCTCGACCATGTGGTGTCTTTGCATGGATCCAAATAAGGTCTCGGCATTAGTTAAATGGCCTAAACCGACTACATTGCGAGGACTTCGGGGCTTCTTGGGCTTGACCGACTATTATCGCCGTTTTATCCGTGATTATGGCAAAATTGCAGCACCTCTCACTGCCTTACTTAAGAAGTCAGCCACCCGGCATTTTGAATGGCCAACTGAAGCCGATGCTGCCTTCTCAACCCTCAAGACTGCTCTTCTTCAGCCCTGGTGTTGGCCATGCCGGATTTCTCAAAGTCTTTCGTCATTGAGTGTGATGCTTTGGGACGTGGCGTAGGCGCGGTATTAATGCAAGATAAACGTCATATTGCATACTCTAGTAAAGCATTTCTCTCCTCGGCTATTAGCTAAGTCCGCCTACGAGAAGGAGCTCGTGGCATTGGTCCTTTCAATTCAACATTGGCGCCACTATCTTCTTGGTCAACATTTTACCGTTAGGACGGACCAACGAAGCTTACGTAATTTACTGTCTCAGACTCTCACTACTCCCACCCAACAAATTGGGCTGCCAAACTCCTCGGGTTTTGATTTCCCAGTTAGCTATAAAGAAGAGTCTTCAAATTCAGCCGCTAATTCACTTTCTCGTCGTAATGAAGATATTGAGTGTGCGGCTATTTCTTTTCCAAAGTGGCTGGATTGGCGGTCCATATCCATAGACAAAAAATTGGCGCAAATCAAATCCAACCTTGTGAAAGGTACCCCGGCTCCTCCTCATTTCACATTACTTCATGGCGTCCTACTATACAAAAACCGCCTGGTCATTCCATCTAATTCAGTGTGGATTCCACGTCTTTTGGCAGAGTTCCATTCGACTCCAACCGGTGGCCACGCCGGAGCTTATCGTACATATCGACGGCTAGAAAGCAACGTATATTGGTTGGGTATGATGCGCCATGTCACCAAGTTCGTCGCCTCGTGTGAGATTTGTCAAAAGAACAAATATGAGACGCAAAAACCAGCTGGTCTTCTCACCCCCCTTCCAATTCCGTCATAAGTATGGGACGATGTAAGTCTCGAATTTATTTTCGGGCTACCCCGTTCGCGTGGTTTTGATTGCATCTTAGTAGTGGTGGATCAATTCTCAAAATATGCACATTTCACCCATTCCGGCTCGTTCCATCACTGACATCTTCACCCGTGAGATTGTGCGTTTACATGGCATACCATCGTCAATAGTATCAGATCGAGATCCAATTTTCGTTAGCATCTTTTGGAAGGAGTTTTTCCGCATAGCCGGTACGAAACTCCGCATAAGCTCGGCTTATCATCCGGAGTCTGACGGCCAAACCGAAGTTCTTAATTGTTGCTTGGAAACGTATCTTAGATGTTTCTCCTCGTCTCAGCCGCGTCTATGGGAATGGTGGCTCGCATGGGCCGAATCCCACTACAATTCCAGTTTCCATTTGGTGGCGGGAACAACTCCATTTCAAGTGGTATATGGCCGCCCACCACCCTCTCTTGCACGCTACCTACACAGTGAAATACGAGTACAAGCCATGGCTGAAGAATTACGCACGCGGGATGAAACCTTGGTAACGTTGAAACACCACCTCCAACGGGCGCAGGACAACATGGTGCGAGATGCTAACAAAAGTCGCCGGGATGTCCAATACGTTGTGGGCGATAAAGGTGTATCTTAAATTTCGCCCTTTCCGCCAAGCATCGCTTTTTCGCCGGAGTAACAGGAAATTATCACCGCGTTATTTCGGTCCATTTGAGGTTGTGGAACGAATTGGGTCGGTTGCATATCGCCTCAAACTTCCACCGGATTCATGGATTCATCTTGTGTTCCATGTTTCCCTGTTGAAGCGAGCTATCGGCGACGCCTCAGCATCTTCATGTTTACCCGACAAGTTACTGGACACGGAACCACCTTTTCTGCCTGAGTGCGTGCTAAATCGCCGAACGGTTCGACGAGACGACGGCAAAGTCGTGCAAGTGCTTATTAAGTGGCAACACTTGCCCAACGATGATGCCACTTGGATGGACGAATCCGATGTCCGAGGTCAATTTCCGTTTTTTAGCCTTGTGGACAAGGCTGTTTCGCCGTCGGAGGCGGTTGATACGGGTCAAACGTCAATTTCCATTTTTTAGCCTTGTGGACAAGGCTGTTTCGCCGTCGGAGGCGGTTGATACGGGTCAAACGACATGGTAGGTCTACACACGTGGCAAGCAAAACGTCGCCAACTACGATTGACATGGCATCGGATGATGTGGCGTATGAAGTGAAGTAGTGGGTTTTGTCAGTTGAAGAGTTATGCGCAATAATGGATGTGATGCAAGTAGTGGCTGTAGTGCATAGTTGTGGACTAGTAGTAATTGATAGTTATAGTTATGCAGTTATTTCCTTTCTTTCATGCTTTGTAAAAGAGGGATAGTTGGTGAGGGGAAGTTATCGTGAATTATTATCTTGTATTCGTCAAGTGTAGAGAGGTTTAGAGTGGATCCTCGGTGGAGCTCTATTCAATTGTTCACATTATCATTGCAATACAAATTCACATTCCCTCAAATACATCTACATTACAGTCATATTTCCATAAAGTTATTAGTATCAATTTCACAAACAGTTGGTGCTCGTGTATTTCCGTTGTGGCATTCCATCGAACAGTTGCAGCGCAGTCCTTCTCTTATCAGGTCCTCTATTCCAATTAAAATGAATATCATGTTTCATGTTTCATGTTTATTCTAATTCTGTTAAGTGTATCTTGCGTTTGGTGTATAGAAAGAAATTGTAGCTACCTTAAAATGTGAAATTCAGAACCTACAATAGTACGTACACAGAAATCATATTCAATGTTTTAAAACCCGATTGGTGATGGAACCACTAGCCTTATAGGTCATTGGTAAGACTGATCACCCAAGCCAACTACATCACATCATACAAAGGATAGGAATAAACATGGAACTAGAAATTACTCCAAATACAGATAAGCCACTAAACTATTGTTAGGTACAGGTACATGACTACTTCAGCATTAGATTAAAATAAGCACCATTCAAAAGGTAAAATTATTTTGCTTTTACTATCATGATTTATTCTTTGTAATCAATTTATTTTGTTCTCTTGTATGGATGTCTTATTATAATTTATCTTCATAATTGTGTTCACTGTTCAATGATGATTTGATTCTTAGATATGTGAACTGTATAGTGTATTTTCTTCTCAAGCCACTATTTATTCATCAATTTTATTTTATTTTATTTTACTTTTAAAGAATAGTCTTGACTTCTTTCTGTTATATTAAACTAGCCATGACAAGAGATTTTTAAAGTGTGAAGTATAGGGTCACAATTTGTTAATTCGTAGTCTTTCAACATCATCGTAAGCTACTCTATATTGAAGATTCAAACAATCGAATTGGAGATGGGCTATGAATAATTGCCTAGTACTATACATTGTAAAACATATTTCGCAAATTTAGCAATGATGCTATTATATGATAAATCTAGAATATGAAGAGCAGATATGAAATTCCATGACGCAATTATGTAACCCTAAATATAACAACAATGTCATGATCATCATTGTAAGTTATGGAAGGAAATTTTCTAGATTTGCCCTTTTCATTTCTTTTCCTCATCCTATATATTTTTTAGGATCATTAATTCATAAAGGGAGGCCGCTCAAACTCAAGTTTTACAGATTTATCTTGCCTCACCACACTCTGATTCATGATATCACATGCACAGATATGGATATTGACTAGAATATCCAGGAGATAATGGCCTTCATAAGTGATTTTTACTTCCTACTCAAATTTTTACAAGTTGAAAATTGAGAGAAAACATTCAGATCCTAGGCGTGGTTTAGTACTCTTCCATGTGTATTCGTCAAATTAGGTTTCACTGAGAGAACACAATAACATTAACAGATGTAGGATGATTATATCACTTGAATCATCTTTCTGGTGTCTGAAATACTGCTCAAATCTACACCATTCTAAACCAGCACTGACGGCACACTTGTAACATGTGGGTATGAAATGAGTTATTCTGGCATGTATTGTTATCTGAATGATTAAAAGAAACTGGGTGGATGCAAAATAACTGACCATAATACTCAAAACTATAAAAAAAAAAAAAACATTAAAAGTAAAAAATAAAAAAGGCAATAAGAGTACATCAAGCCAACAATGCACATCATAGAAATTTTCTTCTGGAAACTGGTATGTATGACATGCATCACCTTTGAAACAGAAGACAGACTAGGAAATCTTACCAATTGTTCTCTTGCTCATAGTAGCATATACAAACAGTTTTAGCTCCACTTCCAACAGCAAATTTGTTTTCTAAAAGGGAGATATCAGTCAGATAAAATACTGAAATAGACTCGTCGTAATATTGATAAGATGCAAAACCAAGATTAGCTCTAGTAATTTTTTTCCTGAGTTTTTATGTGGTCACAAAATCATTTTAAAAGACAGATTTCAAACTGAACTCTAGCATAAATGGCAATATGCATGAAGAGAAAATAGAGTCACCATATCATTCATTGATAGGTAAAATATTCATCTCAAGATATTTTACAAATGAAACTTGATTTAATTTGTCATCAGTTCAGCATTGTCACCACCACCCTTACCCTTTCTCACACAGTTACCACAATTGACCAAATTCAAGAACTGCTCAAGAAACCTGGTCAACCAGCTTTAAGTATTTCTCAGCTCACAGTCTAATCAAGAAACATAATCAGTTGCAACAAGTCCACAGAGAGCCTGTTTGCAAGATTCTCCACTTTTTGGGAAGTTAAACTCTGGAGAAAGTAAGTACGTAGCTAAAATATAAGAATAGTGAATTTTTGGGAATCCAGTTTAAAGGTGGAAAGAAGTTAGATAGAAGGGTGCAGCTTATATTAGCCACAATAGTAGCTTTTACATATTCTTAATGTATTCTAAATTGTACTTGGAATTTTGACTTAGAGATTCACTTCAAAAACTTAACACATAATATATGATAGATACATTATATAAATATTACATTCATATATAATTGAAATACAAAATTATAAAAATATTGGACATGCGACATGTAAAAAGGATACTATCCACAGCATTTTAAGAAAAAAGCCGACCCAAATATTCTGAACGTTAACCTTCCCAGCAGCATCATGTACCACATACCCCAGCCTCATGGTAAAGGTTCAGTTGTACATTTGAAAAGTTAAGCATCTCGAGTACTGCTGTTAGGAGTAAAGGCGGTGGCGAATAGACATAATAAGGCTACTGCTGGAAACTCTCAAGAGAACGCAGGAAGCGATAAGAAATAAAGAAAATAACAGAGATAGAGTTGAACTAGATAGAAATTGAAACTGAACTGGAAAAAATAATCACCAAAATAACCAAATCACCTCCGAAGAGGGCAACACGCAGCTTGCGCCGGCAACACACAACAATATGCTGGAAGACTTGACTAATTTCTGCACGCCTCCAACTTGAACTAAAACTCTAACAAACTAAAGACTCCTAAACATACTCAACCTTGGAGAGGATAAAAACTAACAAACTAAGAGATAAACTTGAATAAAAGGCCGGAAGATGCGTATCAATGCCCCGCTGTCAAAACAGCCTTGACCTCAAAGCTGATGGGAAACCGACCATGGCGAGTCGGTACAACCACCGTAATTGGAATGCATGGGCGGGCAGGTATGGTGCAATCTAGTTGGCCGGAAGAGGGCAACAGACTCGAACAGTCCGGAAGGCCGGGAATGAGCTAATTGAGGTGGGGGGTGTAACGCGTGGGGGAATGGCTGTGGTTGTGAATGTTGGACGATGATCGGATGGTAGTGTTTATCGAGGACGACCGAGTCGAGAAGGGAAAAGGGAGGACAACTGGTCGATGCGCTTGGCCATCTGAACTGCTGCTGAATAGCTCATGATATGAGGATCCTTAAAGTGCATCCGAATATGAGGTTTAAGGCAGCCCAAAAAATCTCAAGTATTCTCGATCGTTAGGACGGGGAAATTGGGTGAGCCGGGACTCAAAGGCGTCAATATATTCATCCAAGGTTCCCTCTTGTCGTCTCTTGTCGTGTCATATGCAGTGCCTCGTACCCATCTAAAGCTGCGTTGGTGCCAAAACGGATGAGAAGTTCCTGCGTGAATTGCTCCCACGCTCACCTGGGAGTAGCGGCAGAGGAGCTGGATCCATGCGAGCGCAGGTTAGCCAAGGCGATTAGGATGAGCTCAATACGGTGGGTGATGAGCGCAGAGTTGCTAAAAGCGCGCCTGCGGCGCGCTCGGGGCGCGGGGCGCACGAGGCGCAACTGAAAACGCCCCAAGGTGGCTGGGGCATGGCCCATTCACGGGGCGCTGCTGGGGCGGCTGGGGCGTGCAAGGCAAGTTTCCTAAGCCCTAAGACCTTTCAACTTCCTTTCTCTTTTCTCTTTTCTTTTTTCTTTTTCAAATTCAATGTCAGATACAATTAAATGAGCAGATCTTCTCCCTCCTCTTCTCAAGGTCTTTCACATTCTCTTTTCAAATAACCCTTTGTTCTTCTCTCTTCTCTCTCCTCTTCCCAAGATTCCTTCTTCTTCTCTCATCAATTAATTATTTCTCCTTCTTTTCTTCTTCTCTTATCCAGAAAATTTCCCGTCTTCTTCTTCTTTAGTTCTTCTCAATCTTCAGCTCTTTCTACACATAGGGCGCCCCGATTCGCCCCGCGCCCCGGATATTTACAGAATTGCTCGCGCTCCTAACAACACTGGACGAGCGTGCAATGGACAAGAAAATATTGGGTCACAAGGGTGAGCCAACTGTGCGCGTCGGTGCCACCGAATGTTGGCAGTCAATGGACTGCTGCAGAGTGAACGATGTGTTGGGCGTGGTGGCAGTTGCTCGGAAGGGCTTGTGTTGTGTGGAGCGGCCGATGAAATAGGCTGGGGTGTCGGTCTTGCCGGACAGGGGCTGTTGGCGTTGTAGGAGGGTGAGTATGGTGTGTATCTCATCCCGCATATGTTGTTGATCGTTGTGCATCTACTATTGATCGTCGCGCATCCGGCGCTGGACTTCTTCGAGAGAGTGAAGCGAGAGGGCTTGCTCGTCAATTGACTTCTCCGAACCATCGAGTCGAGAGTCCAAAGAAACCATGGCGGCAATCGATCGATTGTTCAAGCACGTTCACCGCACCAATTTGTTAGGAGTAAAGGCGACGACGAATAGAAACAATAAGGCTATTGCCGGAAACTCAAAACTCACAAGAGAACGCAAGAAGCGACGAGAAATAAAAGAAAATAACAGAGATAGAACTGAACTAGATAGAAACTGAAACTGAAACTGAAACTGAACCGGATATAATAAACACTAAATCACATCCGAAGAGGGCCACACCTCTGTAGAAGGCAACACGCCGCCGGCATCACACAACAATATGCTGAAAGACTTGACTAATTTCTGCACACCTTAAACTAAGAACATAACCCTATTTGTCTCCAACTTGAACTTAACTCTAGCAAACTCAAGACTCCTAAACATACTCAAACTTGGAAAGGATAAAGACTAACAAACTAAGAGATAAACGTGAATAAATATGCAGGAAAAGGCTGAAGATGCGTATCAACTGCTATGCATCATTTAGCTATAACTTTTATAGAGTACAATGTAGATAAGAGGCCGAACATGAAAAAGATTCCACAACTATAAAATATAAAAAATTGGATGTGACATCAATCAACAGAACTTGGTTAAAGTACCTTTTGGACTCCATTGCACACAAAGTGCTGCACGGTTTAGCCTGAGGATTACAAGAGTTGGGACCCATTCTGACGCTTCTTGTGACCAAACATATCTAAGAGAGATAGAATAGTTTATGTCAGTATATAGTTCAGCTGCAGCAAGAAATTATCAATTGCATGAACCGGCAGGAAGAACACATGAAAACTTTTAGCAACAAATGAAGGATAAAAGGAAGTAATACATAGTAATCTTAATAAACAGAAAGACTATCAACACTTAAAGTTATGGCCACTTACGAATTCCGATCATGAGAAACAGTAACTATTTGGTCCGTGCGTCTGCTCCAGTCTATTCCTGAGATAAGTTGATCATGCTGCAACCAGAAGCAAAAGGTGAGAAGAAAAGAACTGATTGGAAACTGTCGTCTAAAGCAATAAGCAAAAGAAAGACTAAATAGGGGGCTTGGTGTGGTGGTTCTGGGAGGGGAAAGGAAATGGAATGGAAGTTGGTGTGTGTACGAGTCATTCCTTGATGGTACTTTTGATGCCCCAAAAGTTGGAGTCCGCCATCAAAAGGGGAATCATATCCTTTGCCTACTTATTGTCGCCTATAATTATTGCCATTCCATTTTCATACCTCTCAAAATGCCAATACTCTTAAGTCCTTAGTCCTGATCATCTAAATAACTCAGCAGTGATGACATCAAGCACCGTGGCAGCACAATTCAGTGGGATATTTATTTCTAAGTTTCATTAGTGTGTATAGCTGTGCCAGGTCCACACTTGATCCGGATCAATTCTATTCGGGAAGACATGTGAAATTGTCAAACTTGGTTATATTTGATTCACTAGCCTTGAAGTAAAAAATCCGTTGATAATATTTCTTATCCTCATGTGATTTTCAATATCGAAAGAGTGCCATCTTTCAAATTGAACATTGTCAACTAAGATTCACGCAAGAAACCAGAACATGATTCCTTCTACCTCTATGCGCCGTTATCAGTTTTTACTCACCACAGAACTATGTCAAGAAACAAAGAACCATAGCCATAGATAAGAGCTCCGCTACTTTCTAACTAGGTGCCCAATGTTCTATCACAAAGAACACTCCATCAGATGCTGATGCTGGAAAACCACTCTAATTTCAACCATCTATCTCTCTCTCTCTCTCTCTCTCTCTCTCTCTCTCTCTCTCTCTCTCTCTCTCTCTCTCTCACACACACACACACACACACACACACACACACACACAATTGCTATATGAATTGTTAAGACGAGAGGTATTAATTGGAATGGGCTGTGCTCACCAATTATAATAAATGGTCATATTGGCACCTAGTTTTGGATTTAAAAATAGAGTTAAGAAGAAAAAGAAATTCCTAATAATTATATATTTATGACATGCTAATTTGATATGGCGCCTACTAATATTTAAGTAGGATTATTATTAATTATGCATCCTCGCATGATATGAAAATTATCACTCTTCATTTTATTACACTGACTCAAGCTATTAATATGGCTTTACTTTTACTTGTCAAACAAATAAGTCAAAAGGCTTTAAAGGGAACTTTTACCTTTTGCACTCTTAATTCATGAACAAAATAATGTCAACAACAAATATCAACATACATAATTCTGCACAAATTATAAATAAAGAAGATAAAATAATCCCACTTTACATCCAATTCGTCAATAATTTATTTGAAAACGCAAAAAAAAAAAAAAAAATCTCATTAATTCTTACCCTATCTTTTAAAGTCTCCACTATCACGTTCCAATAGAAGCTAATTACGTCTGCTATTAGGATCTGTTTGGTACATATGATAACCCATGTTAGGATATTTTAACATGGGTTATTCTGTTGTTTGGTGTCCATGTTAATTTTTCTTTCGGCCCGTCAAGCAGAGCCTTTATTATCGCGGCCCGCCCCTATACTGCCAAAGAGGGCGTCGTTTTGATGTCTGCAGCCAGTTTCTGAATCGGACCCAAGGAGTGGGTTAATACATTGTTCATGTGTGTTACTTCCACACTTTCCTTTTTACCCCTCTCATTTTCACTCATGTTCTCTCTGCACACAACTCTCTCTCTCTCTACCCATTCTTTCCCTACCCTTCGACCCCTCTCTCATTTTCACATTTCTCTTTGTCAAACAACTCTCTCTCTCTACCCAACCTTTCCATACCCCGCGACCCTCTCCGTCTACCCCTCGGCTCTCTCTCTCTGACGAGGCGATGGCGACTGGCGGTAGTGGTGCCGTCACACTATGGCCGCTGCATACCATTGGCCGCCTGTCTGTCCTCTTCGTTTCACCGCCTCCTGTCTCCTAGATCTGACCACCACAACATCTCGCACCTGAGAGGGCCGGCGGTAGTGGGTGGCTTTTCTTCGGCGGCAGTGGGATTCCCGTCGGCAGAGGTCGGTTGCTCTTTGTGACCGCCCGCGCTCCACAGCCGCCGCCACTCCATGGCCACCGACTCCTCCGATTTGGGAGTGATTTGCTTCGATTTGGGTGCAATGGGTTCGATTTTGGGTTCGATGGTTTGAGGCTGTGAGGATTGGGTTTTGATCTGAGCATGTTTCGATTTTGGATGTTGGGTGTATGATTGTTGGGTGTTCCAATTTTGTGTGTGTCGATTGCTGGGTGTTCTGATTTTCCGGTGACCTCTTCGTCATCCTCTTTTGATTTTCCGTGTTGGGATCGCCTGAAATGGTTGAGGCAATGATGATGTTCTTCCATCTGAGTCTATCTTGGTCAAAAAATGGGCAGCGGGGTGGTGGGGCGGTGGCTGTGGCGATGATCGATTAAGGGTTGGAAAGAAACCCTAAAAATTTATTAATTGATAAGTTATTGATTTATTAAAATTTAACGAAGCCTGTTTCGATTAACATCAATTAATTTAAAAAAAATTCAATTTTTTTAGACACAATGATTTCAGTAATAATTAATAATAAATAAATAGTAATAAATAAGATTATTAATTACAGATTAATTTATTATAATAAATTAATTACATAATTAATTAACATATATTAGAATTAATTAATTACAGATTAACTAACATGTATCATAATTAATTAATTGATTATAGATAATTAAAATTAAATAATTCTTGCAATTAAAAAGGGTACAAAAGTCATTACACACCTTATCTATAATATAATCATACCTACTAACACACTTCACTTATTTTTATCCTACTTTCTATCTTACTTACCAAACAATATACTAAAATATTTATTTTTATTTCTAACCCAAATTTTAATTTAAATACTAACACGTTTTAACTATCCTACACTATCCTTAATTAACAGTTGAGAGGCCCATTTCTACGCACAAGAGCATAGCATGTCTTCAAATATTTTGGAGTGCTATAAGTCTTAAAAGTTATTAAAGTACTATCAACATTATATAGGTTGCCTCGAGATTTAATTGTACAAATAAAAAAAAACATAAATATTATAAAATTGGTGTTTGATAGGCTTATTTAAATCCAAGATGAACTATTTTTATAGAAGTATCGTGGTCAAATTGAAAAAAACAAATATATGTAGGTAAAAAAGCTAATCTATAATTTTGTAAAAATGAAAAAATAAAAATGCACCCAAAACGAATTTGTTCTCTCGTTCTATCTGCTGGCACGTTCCGCCGCGCCGCCGCCTAACCACGCTCTGGTCGCCGCCGGATGAGTAAATGGTTCAATTCTGCCGGCAAGAGTCCTCGAATTTTTTTGGAAGAGTGAGCTTTTCTATCCTCACAGTATACAAATCCCCCAAAATCGCATAAACAAATCCCCCAAATTTCAAAAGAGGGAGCTTTTCTGTAGAGGGAAAACCTGTAATCCGGCCTATTGAGCTTGATTTACCTAGTTGTTTCAACGATTTTGCAATTTGACTAATCCAAATTCAATAAATAATAAATAATAAATGAAACAAATAATGAAAACGACGAAAAAAGGAGCACAAAAGAAAATTACAAAAGCTAGACTATGATCCCTATTGCTATCTCCAGTCTTCCTTATAACTTATGTAGGTTACTAAATATTTGATTTAGTGGAGATATGTATGATGTTTAGGCTTTATTTTGTCTACTAAACAAGACCTATATATATATGTCGGCTAATAGGGATCATAATCCAGCTTAATTTGCTAGGCACAGTCACGATCATGTGTTATATCGATGATTTTCTTAAATGGCTTAGCAATATTGTAACTGTTGATGATTCTTCTTGAGCTATGATACATATCCTTTCCTTAAAAGCAAAAAGCAAAAACAAAAAATGAAACAAAACCTAGCATATGTCGAATTAAGTGATTAACCGCCTGTTATAATTACTTCTTACTCTATTACTAACAAAATCACCTAAAGATAAATCAGGCAAAGATCAAATAATTTACTAAAAATTAATGACGTTCATCACTCAAACAACACATGCATGATATAATTGCTAATTTGCTTTATTAGCTAGGATTGATCTGACAAAATAATTACCTTAAATAATTATTTCCTATAACGTGTATTGAATTAATGTTGAACTTCATTCAATAGGTATGTAACCCTATAAATATGTCAAGTTATGGGTTCCAAATCATATGCCAAAGCAATATTATTGATGTATAATTTGACAATGAAAAGTGTGCTACAAATTTTCATTCTCTTGGCCACTATTTTATTAAGAAGGGTAGCGGCAAAACAGTGCTCCGTTACAGGTCGATACGAGGTGCACGTGATCAACAAACTTCCAAATCCAGGCCTTTTAGTGCATTGTGCATCTGGAAACGACGAGCTTGGATATCATCGGACATCAACAGGTTATGATTATGATTGGAGTTTTTGCGACAATTGGAACATCAACACCTTATTCTTTTGTCATCTTTGGTGGGGTAGTCGAGACGTTGCTTTTGATGTATTTACATCTCAATCCAGCCCAAAATACTGTCTTTTTAAAAAATGCATCTGGGAAGCCAGGAGTGATGGTATCTATTTTTCTGGTGGCCAGAAACCAACACTTTTTACCAAGAAATATGACTGGAAGACTAAGACCATCTAACCATTCAAACAAGAAGTTTACCCATATTTCACACTGTTTTCCTATTAATGTATTCAAAATCAAACAACCCGGTCCCTAGACATTTATTATGTGTAATCTAAAGATTCCCTTAAGGCTTGGCAATTCCTAGTGGCATGATTTCTGGATATAATTTTTTACATTATAGTTAACTATAATTAAATTATAGACTATGTGAAGGATCATAGAATATTATTAACTTTACAACATTCATCATGGCATATAAATGTACTATTTTTATTGTTATTGTTATTGTTATTAAATTGTCGTCAATTTGCGCCTCATACCGTAGCTATATATCATATAACATAAAACTAATCCCAAAGTTAATGTTGATTGCCAAATAATATATGCACCAATCATTAAGCTAATTTTTATGATGTTTTGGAAAAGATTCATTGTTCCCAATTTTTCCGGCCGCCGAAAATTTTGACGTGTCATCGATCTTCACGGTGTAACAAAAAAAAACAAATTTCTCACTTTTATTTTCTCTTATCTCTCTTCCAGACCAACAATTCATCAAACACCTGGTAGGCATGGCTCGATAGCAGTTGCGTACTCATAGGTTGGTGTATGTTAGAACTTGTTCTCTAATTGAAGATGAAGAAGTGCTAAAGCTAAAGTCGGCGGTCAAACCCTCTCAGCTCAACTCAGTATCCAACGTACAAAGCCAAGGCTCGGTGGTCCCTCATGCAACTCTTCCCAAAGTACACACTCTAGTTGTTGCAATCTCATAGCTTGTATCTAGCTTGGTTAGAAAGTCACAACTAGTGAGAAGTGCATGAGTTAATGTGTTGATACGAATTCAGTTACACTATTTGTATCTTAGCAAGATTAGAGTTTGTGTTGTATGGCTATAAATAGCTAAGATTAGAGACGTTTTAAGTTGTGAAAAATATGAATGAATATTGAAACGTTTGTTTCTCATCTTTCCTATTTCATTTCGTTTATGTATCAGAGCTAGGAACTAAACTAGCAATTTACCACTTCTTGTTTATCTCTTCTCTACCCTCATAAATGGCTGATAGTCATGAGCCGGGACACTCTTCGAGCCTGCAGCAGGCTGCTCTCATACCACTCATCCCACAAAATCATCTTATATCTGTTAAGCTTTCGGATACAAACTATCTTATTCGGAAACAACAAATTTTAGCCACTGTGAGAGGATATGGATTGAAATCTTTTCTCACTTGTGAGCAAACTATTCATCCTCAAATGGTAGCTGTTCAAGGGTCCATGGAGACGAAAATCAATCCAGACTTCTTAGCTTGGCATCACCAAGACCAACTTTTTTTGAGACTACATTTGCAAGCCGGTCAAAGGCTAAGATAATGCATTACAAACTGCAGCTCCAAACTCTGAAGAAAGACACCCTCTCTATGAGGAATACTTGAGTAAAGTCAAGACTTGTTGTGACTGACTCGGATCCGCTGGCCAGAGATTGTTAGAAGAACACCATATCATCCACATTCTAGTTAGACTTGGCATTGAATATGACCTAATGATGGTCACTATTAATGTTTGGAGTGTCCAAGATGTTAATGCTTTGCTATCGAGTTTTAAGTCTAGGTTGGAATCTACCAAGAATCATTCTGTTAACCTCGATGGATCTCAACCATCACCTAATCTTATGCAGTCCAACAGACAGGGGCAAGAGGGATACTCTCAAAACAACTAAGAATAATATCAAAATTCAAGAGAGAATAAAGAAAGAGTAGTGATTTTAAATGAGAATGAGGTGGTAAAGGGAAGTCTATGGAAAGCAGACCAATCTGTCAGCTATGCCAAAAACCAGGTCACATGATAGACAGATGTTGGCACTGCTTTGAACACAACTTCATGCCTTAAAATGCTCAGCTACGGTAGCAACAACAAGCTCCACAATTTCAACAAAGGATGTTTTCATCTTCTAGCCCTGCTACCAACCTGACTTTCACTCAAGGAAATCAATCTTATCATGATCCTCCTCCATCTCTACACACCCCTTCAGAATATAACTATGACAGCTCATCTGCTATTTCTTGGTATTTGGATTCAGGAGAAACAAATCATGTCTCAAATGACTACTCCAACATGAATTCAACCTCTGAATATCATAGTGTTAAAAATCTTAAACTTGGTGATGGTTTTGGTATACATATTGCTCACATTGGTCACTCTTATTTTAAATCCTCTCATCCTTCTCACTTTGGAACCTTATTTCTCAATAATCTTCTTCATATCCCACAAGTAACTAAAAATCTTCTTTGTATCTCACACTTTGCTAAAGATAATAGTCTTCTTTGTTGTCACCCTTCATTTTGCCTTGTTAGAGATCAGGTAACTAAGGACATCATCCTCAAGAGCATCCTTGATCGAAGTCATCCAGCCTCCATTTTTCCAATTCCAAAGAGTCACTCCATTCTTCCTGCAGTCTGCTCCATTTATTTAAGTAGTGTTGTTGTTCCTTCTGTTTTTTCTTCCTCAAGTGATGTTACTTCTAGTATAGATTTGTGGCATAAGAGATTAGGTCACTGTGCCTTTGACATTGTTGAAAGAATTCTACACAATTGTAACATCACATTCAGTTTAATGAAATCAAGTGTCTTGTGTCATCCTTGTTGTTTTGCCAAAAGCCATAGATTGCCTTAGATTCTATTATAAAATACACACAACATTTGCAATTAGGATACAGATATTATGTTACATTTATAGACCCCTTCAGTAGATACTCATGGCTTTATCTATTGAAAACTAAAGGTGAACTTAGTACGGTGTTTAAACATTTCAAGAACCAGTTGACTATCAGTTCATTAGTAAGCTCAAAATTCTCCAGTCTGATTGTGTGGTGTGAGTAAAGAAGTTTAACCAGTTATCTTCATTGTGAATGTATTCAACACAGGATATCATGCGCCTATACTCCTCAACAAAATGAACTTGCTAACAGAAAGCATTGCCACATTGTAGAGATGGTTTTGGCTCTTCTTGCTCAATCTAGGTTTCCAACAACTTTTTGGGGTGATGCCTTCACCATTGCTATTTGTCTCATCAACAGAGTACCAGCCAAAACTATAAAGTTTCCTCACTCTTTTAAGTTTCTGTTCAACTTCAAACCTAACTACAAAGTACTGAAAGTTTTTGGTTGCATGTATTATCATTTTCTACAATAAGCATAAACTCGATCTTAGATCTACTGCAACAATCTTCATAGGCTACAACTCATCTCACAAAAGTTACAAAGCTATTTTGCCAAATAGAAAAGTTGTTGTCTTTGATGAACTTGCTTTCCCATATAAGGCC
The DNA here is from genome assembly GCA_034509125.1 of Monilaria moniliformis. Taxonomy (NCBI): domain Eukaryota; kingdom Viridiplantae; phylum Streptophyta; class Magnoliopsida; order Caryophyllales; family Aizoaceae; genus Monilaria; species Monilaria moniliformis. The sequence goes on from JAYDZE010003453.1 coordinate 19,552, forward strand.
ATCTCTTCACAGCCAAACTACCCCTTCACCTTTATCTTCCTCCATTATCACCAATGGCTTTCACTCAGTTCCCATACCTTTCTTAATGCTAATCACAGCACTTCTGGTTCACAATATCCTCATCTCATAATCCTTCTTCATCAGTTTCTCTCATCTCAAACTCTCATTCCTGCTCTCTCCCCATTACCTCAATCTCCATCATCAACTTCCTCTCTTTCTTCAAGTAATAACACTCCCATCTCCTGCTTCACCTACTGATTCTCTATCTCAACAACAACAACATTATCATATGAACACCCATTCTAACGTAGGAATTTATAAGCCTGAGGTTTTTCTCACAACTAATGCCTCTTCCACTGATCATTCTCATTTCTTTCCCCGTTCCATTTCCATAGCCTTGCTCATTCCTGCATGGAAACTCACTATTCTACCACCTGGGAAAAATCTTATTGGCTTTGCTTAGGTGTTCAAACTGAAGAAATGCACTGATGGTTAAATTGCAATGCACAAGGCTCGTTTAGTTGCTCAAGGTTTTTCACAACAACCTGTCTTTGACTTAAATGAAATATTTAGTCCGGTTGTTAAACCAAACACCATAAGATTGATTCTCAGCATTGCTATTTCCTCTGGATGGAGCATTACCCACTTAGATGTGAATAATGTCTCTCTTCATGGTGATCTACATAAAGAAACTTATATGAGACAACCTCCTGGATTCAAGCAAGGCTTTCCCAACTTAGTCTGCAAGCTCAACAAGGAAATATATGGTCTTAAACAAGCCTCCCGGTCGTGGTTTCTCACTGTTCAAGCTGTTCTTCTTTGCCTTAGTTTTTCTTAGTCTAAAGCTGACACTTCTCTCTTTTTCCGACGTACGCCTACTGAAGTTACCTACATTATAATCTATGTTGATGACATCCTAATCACAGGCACCTCTCCTATCATTCTTCAAGAAATTATTTAGCAACTTAGCAAGAACTTCTCCCTAAAAAATCTAAGGGAAGTGAGGCATTTGCTTGATATTGAAGTGATCAAAACCACAGAAGGACTTCACCTATGTCAAAGTGCCTACATTAAAGACCTTCTCCAAAGAATCCAAATGCATGAAGTCAAAGCTAATCCTACACCTATGGTTTCAAATTCGAAACTGAGCAAGAGTAAAGGAAATCCTACGGTTGAGGAAAAGTTATACAAAAGTGTGGTAGGCGTCATTCAATATGTGACCATTAAACGACCTGAGATCAGTTTTTGCGTCAACAAAGTGAGCCAATTCATGGCTTGTCCTGTTGACACACACTGGAAAGCAATAAATCAGATCCTTAGATATCTAGATGGATCCATTTATTATGGTCTACACCTCAGAAGATCTAATTTTAGTCTCACAGCTTTCTTCGACTCCAACTGAGCATCTGATTCGGGATGATAGACGCTCCGTCAGTGGCTATTCTGTGTATTTTGGCACGAATCTAGTCTTATGGTGTTCCATAAAGCAGGCTGTAGTTTCGAGGTCCAGCACCGAGGCCGAATAAATAAGTTTTTATTTCATGAGCTTATATTGTCGTGCTGATACTGTATTTACACAATAATTATGTCATACAGAATCATGAAATACAAAATCTTAATGACCAAATGTATAATTAATGGAGTGTGTTCCCACGTGTAACAACATCTGCAGTATCGTATGTTGAGCATGACGCCGCGTACTCAAACGCTTGAGCACGGCGCTGCAAGGCATTGAGCATGTGTCAATGTGACATTCTCTAATGAAAAACCAAAAGTTAAATATTATATACTAAAAAAATTAATATATATAATGATGATAATAATTATTTAATTATATTACAGGTTGCGGCTTGTTTAGGTTTATATGTTTTGAAAAATCAAACTTAAATTGTAAACAGAATTGGAAAAAGAGGAGAATACATAAAGGATTTTTTTATTAATTTCTACTTATTTTTTCTCCCAAAAAATTCAACTTACAGAAATATAAACCAGCTGAAAGAAAAGTACAATCCAATTAATCACAGAACTATTTAAAATAAGTGTTATAATTTCCACAATAATAGATAAATTCAATCTCAATGCATATATTGTTATTTGGTGGATGAATAGTTATAACAATCTATCCACAGTTATAAAATATATTAATTGTGAACGTTCCAATTATATATTTTGGTGAGATTTTGTGGAGGATTGGAATTGGCATAATAGACACCGTCAGATCTTGCTTCATAATAACATGTGCCGTCGTGACATCTAACGTCGTCCTTGAGGTTCTTGGTTTTATAAACTACGAAAGCCGCATCCTTATTATTCCACCATAAATGACAGAAGAATAGAGTATTGTCCCAAAAACTAGTGCAAAATGTAAAATGATAATCGCTGTTATGACCAATTTTATGGAGCCCAAGATCGTCGTTTGCAGATGCACAATGCGCCTCTAGGTTATGAGGGTTTGGAGGAAGATTATTCACAACATACACATATACTCTATCAACCAAGCAATCTTTTAGTGATTCCATTGGTTGAATTAATATTTGAGCCCACAAAATAAAAAATACCAAGGATTTCATCGTATCATTATTACTCATATTGGTGTGGTTGAACCAAAAATTTAAGTTGCAAGTGATGATGAAAATATATATTTACACTTGTATTTATACAAGGGTTAATAGATCCTCAACATAGCACAGAGGTCTTAGGTTGGAGCCTCTTTGGAGTGACGAAATGTATTTTCATTTATTTGGATTTGGTGCTAGTTTGTTATTATACTTATTACATTAAAATGGCATTGCAAATTTACGTTAAACGGAATTTGGTTATAAGATTTCCAATGTTTCTTGCTAGCATATAGGAATAATAGCATTTCCAATTTAGTATAGGAAATTAGTTTTTGTTGCTTTTCAAAGTTTATACTCGTTATTAACATAACATTAATAAAAAATTAATAATCAATATAAATTATAAGAAATTACTAATATGATGATTGTATTAAAATTTTTTTCCACTATCCGACTAAGAATTAATAAACTCTTCATGATCAGATTTACAATACATTTTGAGGTATTTCAATTTCATTTTGTTTTCCTAATCACATGTACTAAACGAGCCATTATTGTATTATCAATATATATTTGATTTAGCAATATTTAATATGGAAAACTACATTACAAACATATGCAATATATATTAGCAAGTGATTTTGTATAAATACAATAAATTAATGAATTGTATGGAACATATAGAAACTTTATAACATTGCCTCAAAATATTACAGTTTCCTTCATATGTATTAAATTTTTAAAACGTATCTTTAGTTTAGTCATTTTAAGTTTTCCACCATGTATTTATTTTATAGAAATTTAAGAGTTTTTCTATGTATTTTAATCAAGAATTTCGTTTATTCTTATTAAATACTCACTCCGTTCCATTAAAGATGTCACATTTTATTTTTTGGTTTGTCCCACTAAAGATGTCACACTTTCATATTTGGAAAGTTTTTATATTCTAAACAACTTTTTTCCTCTCATCATTAATACAATCAACAACATCAACAACATTTTTCTCTCAAATTACTAGTTTCTCTCTCATTATTAATATATCTAATAATTTTTTTCTCTATTTACACACCCTAAACAAAAGCTCCTAAAATCTTCGTGTCATTCACAAGTGTGACATCTTTACCGAGACGGAAATCGTATATATTGGTTGTGCATCTCCTACTTTTTATGCCGGTGTTGTCTAAATTATTTATCAGTTAGGCTCAATAAATAAAACGTGGTTGTAATTAATTGAAGGGTTAAATGTAGTAAATGGTTTATCCGAGCATTGTGGCCTATTGGCAAAGGCATTGATATCAAGGGACTCTCCTCAGTGAGGTCCTGGGTTCGATTCTCCTCAATAGTTGGGCCGTGTGTGCACCCGAGTCCACCTCCACCCGCCGGCCTGCCGGGTGGGCCAAGCTGGGCCCCGGAAAAAAAAAATGTAGTAAATGGTTTGAGCTTTGGAGTCATTTGAAAAAATGACTTATACTTTAAAAATTTTAAAAAAAATGGTTTGAACTTTTATAAAAGTTGTAAAAGTAGACTGGATTTTAAACAATACAAAAAAAATGGCATGAACTTTCATAAAAGTTGAGAAAATGGCAAAAAAATTAAAAATACAAAAAAAAAAACAATTTGGAGAAAGCTTGTGAATCGTTACTCTATTTAATTGTATCTAAATACATCAGCTGATCTCCACGCTAACGAAGATGGCAAAATAACATGCCAATAAAAATCAGATCTTTGAGAAATATTATACATGAGTGATCGAAAAAATAATAATAATAAAGATACTTATCATTTATTAATAATCAATTATTTAAATCCTCCATACATAAATACGATAGCACTATTGGCTTATTGGTAACCATGAGTATTCCAATTATACAGTTTGGTTAGGTTTTGAGGAGGGTAGCTATTGGAATAATAGATGCCATCAGCTCTGGCTTCCCAATAACATCTTCCGAAATAACACCTACCCACCCATTTTGATTTAAAAACATCGAAAGCGCTGTCTTTGTTAAACCAATATAGGTGACAAAAGAATAAAGTATTTTTAAAGAAACTATTGCAAAATGAAAAGTGATAGTTGGAGCCTCGATCAACAGCATGTCGTCCAAGATCGTCATCTCCAGATGCACAGCGCACCTCTAGTTTGTGAGAATTAGGTGGAAGGTTATTCCCAATATTAACTTCAAACTTGTCTTCGATCTTGCATGAGCTCCTCACTCTTTGAAAAATGTTGGCTGATACTATCAAACACAAGATGAAACATTTTGCCTCCATACCACCCATGTTGGCTGCTACAGAAATTGAGATAATAAAAAATCGCAAATTCCTTGATTTGACTGAGTTAAAATGAAATTTATAATTGGGTTGGGGGTTGAAAACAATAAATTTTAAACGATGGGAGGAAATTAATTAAACTAAATAATAATGCATGATGATTTGTGGTCATGAAATTGAGAAAGCTACCGTAAATTCGAGACATGAAATAGTCATCAATCGCCAATTCGATCGGGAACGTGAAAATAAGAAAAGAATATACAATTAGAGTTAAGAAAATTTTCTTTTGAATGGTTTTTGAATATAATCGTATTGATTGACATCAATTTGAGTAAAAATTCTGCCGAAAAATGATGGCAAGCTTCCTTAAAAATAATTATATATACATATGCATATCCTTCTCGTAAATAAAATATACACATGTGTATATAATAGCAGTAAAAGAGCATTTCATTGCCATTTATAAGTTATGGGTAGAATGTCAATCGTGTCAGACTATCGAGTTTTGAGTCAATCCTATTTAAGTTGTGGGTTAATCGGGTGCAGACTAATCGGGTCGGAATTTTATCGAGTTAGAAATTTCAAACTCTAACTCTAGACATTCAGGTTTCAGGCTAGCCCAACGGACTAATCGAGCTGAAGCTGACGATGAAACTAATGAGTGATGTATGATCTCTCTAATGGTTAATGAAGAATGTAGAATATTTAATTGGATTAAATCTAGAATATATACTTAAATTCAGACACGATTAAATATTATTAGTATATAAATTAAAAAATTGACATTGGATAAGAATTATGTTTGATTAATCTTAAGTTGCTGAACGATTTAATATATAAAAATAAATTATGATGGATCTTGATATGCTAAAAAACCATATTTAAAATTTATAAATTTAAAATGAAATATAATCACATTCGAATTTTAAAGCATGTTTTAGAATTCAAGATATTTTTTTAGTGAAAATGAATTTCCAATTCGTTTATTTATTAGTATATTATATTAGTAAAAATCTAATGCATATATGCACTAGACATAAATTGGATAGTTTATTTTATATTATTTTTGTTTAGTTATTCATTTTATCATAATTGTCATTAAAGTGTCAAACCAGTCATCAAACAAGCCAGAAGAATAGGCAGTAGTTGCACCTAGAGCCAACCCACCGGGCCGGCCCATCGGGTTTCGGGTCAGCCCTACTTGAATTGTGGGCTAATTGGGTGTTGTTTCATTGGGCTGGAATGTTATCAGGTTAGAAATTTTCAACCATAATCCTCTAAATTTAGCGGACTATTCGGGTCACCCTGCAGATTTTGGGCTATCCCTAGTTTTGGGTCATCGTGCAATTGTTTCTTTTTGAAAAATCAAAGCTCCTGTTATACAATACAATGGTCACATAATCCTATTGTAATTAGGGTTGTCCAAATGAGTATCGACTATTAGGTATTATCAAACCCGATACAATACCCGACGGGTATTGAATACCTGCAAAAATCAGATACTGGGGCAGGATTATGTAGAGAGGGCAACCTCATTGTGGGTATTAAGTATACGCGACTGGGTTGCGGGTATACTCGATTACCCGACATTCATATTATAAATTACGATTTTATTTTATTTACTTAAATAAAACAAAAGCTTTAAAAGACACATGATTTTATTTTATTTACTTAAATAATTTAATTTACTTAGTTGATAGAAAGTGTTGTAAGTAGAATAAAAATTTCACTTAGTTGGTAGAATATATTGTGAGCTTAGTGAATTTTGTGATAGGTCCAATAGTGAGATATTTTATAAATAATTAAATAAATAAAGTTAAAAGACTAGGTATATATTAATATAAATGGATATGGTCAATTATTCTATAAAATCATAAAGCCGAAGCTTAACAAATATGGGACTAGACCCGACTATGCTATTTACGGTTCAGGTTAGCCATACTTTTTTATTTCGAGCTAAAATATTTCAGCCCTAACCCTAACCCTAACCCTAACTCACTCGGGTTCGAGTTAGCCCGTCGGACCAGGATATTTATGAAGAAAAAAAAATTAATGATACGAACTTACTTGATAATTATTTTCTTGTAACAAATATTAGATAGTGTTTTCTCAAATTGAAACGTTTAATTTCATATCAGATACAAAAATAAGTATCATTTCAACGTTAATTAACAATATAGCTAATAAAATATGTCATATGAAGTAATTACTTGACACACATGTAATATAATTATTAATTTTCATTTTTTTATGTAACAAATTATTTTATTAGACTTTGGAGAAAATCAAAACACATTTTCGAAGCATCAAAATCTTATTATTAAAAATTAAAAATAAAGTAAAAAAGAAAATTTTGGTTAATCGGGTCAACCATATCGGTCTCAGACTATGTTCGGTCCGGGCCAATCATAGTTTTTTATTTCTAGCTAGATATAATCGGCCCCAACCAACGTTTTTTCTCTAGTTATTCGGGTGCCGATCAATTTCAGGCTTTTTTGACATCCCTAGTAGCTATGGGCCATTATTGACATAATTTTCTATTATTTTGTTATTTAAATTTTTTGGGTAAAGAAAAATCATAATAATCTTCATAATTCTGTAATTTAGGTTAATTGTACTTTTTTGTACTTTTTGCTATGCAAAGGTCAGTTGCGTTACTGCCTGCATTTTTATTTTCTTGTTACGAAAAGTACTTGTTTCGGTATTTTGGACGTCAAGTTAATACTATATTATTATTATTATTATTATCATTATTATTATTATATACTAGTTTTTATATTGGTAAAGTTAGCTAAAAACAATAAAAATAAAACTCCAATTATTATATAAATTATATTTATACGTGATATTTTGACCTCAAATTACTAGTATCGGATTCGAGTATATATAAGTAATTATTACCTACAACTTTTCGAGTAGTTGACGATGTTATCAGTAATATCCAGTAATCTCCAGGACATTTTGTAATACAAAATTTATTCACTAAGATTATAAATATTAATGTGTGTTTCTAATCATTTATTCCCTGGGTGAGGAATGGGTTGCATGCTTTAATTACACAAAATTGTTCTGTTTTAGGAGCTGATCGCCATATATAATATAATTTTCCATTTACTACGTACCGACAGCAAGTTCATTATGATTTATGTTCAAAGATTTTCCTTTTGGCAATCCTCATTTAGGAGAATCGAGATTTAATTAATTTCATCGACCGAAGATATGAATATGATTAGGGTTACAAATCTAGTCTTTATCCAATACCATCATCTTTTCAAAAAGGTGATACACGTTTTTCTTAATTATGGCCATTCAATTTTAAATTCAATGAATTATATTTGATATAAATTGTGCATTAAGGGTTGGTTTGAGTTTAATGCACCCTTATATATATATAATACTCCTTTTGTCGCCAATATAAAATGTAAGCATGCAGGAGCTTTAATCTTATTTCAAAGTAGATATATAATATACTCCAATTAGCATGAATGAGTATACAATTACCATCCTATTTCTTTTCCTTTCTCTCAACCATTTTCGAGTAACTATAGCTCAAGAAAAACGAGCATGCCTCTTTACGAATGGATACTCAGTTCATATATATAATAGGCTCCCTCCAAATTCTGCTCAGTTAATGTTGCATTGTGCATCCAAAACTGATGATTTAGGAAATCATACACTCATTGTTAATCAAGAATATGAGTGGAGCTTTTGCGAGAATTGGTTTGCAAATACTTTATTCTTCTGTGATGCTACGTGGGGTTCCAAAAAATGTCATTTCAATGCTTTTAAGTCGTCGTGGAATATTAGATGTGACAGAGGTGCGTGCTTTTGGGAAGCAAGAAAAGAGGGACTTTATATGTCAAACTTACAGAATGAACCATCAGCATATAAAAAGTATGGTGATTGGAATTAATATTTTGTGATTAGATGATCTTGTTAAGTATTATTATTGAAAAATCAAGAATCGACAGAGTGATTTGATGATCTTTAGATGTATTTTACTCTCAATTAAGCGGACATTCTGCATGGTATCAATACGATAAGGATATAAATGAAAGTTATCAACGTACTTAATACTTATAGGGATGCATGGCGGGTATGCAGGAATGGAATGAAATCAGGATAGTCATTCCTATAAAATGCATTAACTCATGGATTTCTTTTTTCAAATAACCGATTTACCCTCTAAATTATTGGAGTTTCTTGTCTCTCTTTTTCTTCGATGTTATCTGCTTCCGATTTTTATTTTTTTTTATAAAAAACTACTACCTAAACTAAAATATGCACATAGGTTTTACTCTAACAGTAAACAAGTAGCACTAGTAATTATAGAAACAATAAACAATATAATTAACAAAGAGCCAACAATCTAATTATGATAATAAAAACTCTAAACATGTAAACAGTACAGTGGATGAGGAAATTGAAAAACAGCATACCTAAAAAAGCATAATTATTCAATAATCAAACCAAAATCATGACCGCCTAATTGCCGCATCTTTCGAATTGACTTTGATTCATTTCATTTCCATGCATATAGAATATGCTGTTGGATAATCTGTTTTATAATTAATTATAAGGTGTGATTGTTTTGACGACAAAAATATGGAAAATATAATATATATATATATATAGGCGTGTATTTATATCTGAACTAGTTTTTAATGCATAACGCAGACCTATAACTAACCATCGGATTATCCTATCGAATGGTTAAAAATT
>JAYDZE010003454.1:0-10868 GCA_034509125.1 Monilaria moniliformis
GTGGGTTCGACACCCTTTACTTGCCCTATACTAATTCAATAGTATAGAGGAAAGTGGGGACTATAAATATCTTGATAAGCTGAATTTGTGTTCTTAGCTTCCAACGACACGCACGAATTTAACGACCTACCAAACCATAACATACAATATATCGAAACCATTTATACTAGAGAAAATCCAACATTTAACATTTCGGGAGTTGTCAATGATGACTTAAGAATCCAACTAGTCAATCTGTTAAAAAAAAAAAAGCCTCGGATCCTAGACATGGACTAACTCCGACAGTCTATCCATCGGCCTGAAATTTAGTGGAGATAACTAGTCATTATGGGCCATCCTAATGAAGAAAGCAATTGGAGAAAGGGCGAGGGCATCTCACATTACTTGAATTCCTTTCCCTCTGCTACAAATGACGAAATTCTAAATTTAGGATATTATACATTAAAGGTTCCCAAAATGGGAACTTTTTTTTTACATTACAGAAATGGGTGAGATGCATGCCCAGAATGCATCTAGGTGAAGACGCATTCACCACATACGTCTAGGTGATGACGCATGCAAGATACGCGTCTAGGTGAAGACGCATTCACCTAATGCGTCTTCCTCATGGTAGACGCATTCGCCAAATGCGTCTTACTAGTGCGTCTTAAATACCCCCACACACACATTCCTTGCCTATTATTCACCATTTGCTTCTGAAAGTTAGACGCAAGGAGATTGAGTTGTGCATCTTCTTCAATTTCGTGTCTAATTTAACCAATGTATGATTTGTATGCTTTGTATAGTACTTTTATATGTGTTTTTTCAACTTATTTACATTATGATAATTGTTATATCTTGATTAGTTTGTATTTGTTTGAGTTAGTTAAATTTTTATGAAACTTAGGGTTTGGAAATATTGTTTAGAAATTTTAGTGTTAAGTAACATGTTCGGATGTTATATTTTGTGGTGATACTAATTTGAGATTTTTTTGATAAATTTAGGGTTTTGAATTCTGTTATGAAATGTTGACTGATTTAAATTTATTTATTTTGATAATTATAAATTTGTTGTTGGAATTATGTCGCTGTTTGTAAACTCATATTGGGGTAGTAAGATAATTCAAATTCCTGGTGTTGGTATTGCTTATGATCCACCATGTTCAAGAGGATATATTATATTGAATGAGAGTGTTTCATATGATAAGTTAGTTTTTATGATTTGTGTTTCATATAGAATTTTGCCCGCTACAGATCGAACCCTCTTATGACTGATGGGAACAGTCCGATCAGTGCGCATTTAATTGGTTGATTCAGAACGTCGAATCAAGCCTATAAAATAATGTATCTCAATACCCAATGGCAAAAACTCTTTGGGGCAGATTCGTTATAGGTGTTCGATCTGCACAAACAAGCAAACACAAAGAAGTAAGGAGAAAATACTCCAGAGGAATGTTGGAACAAATTAAAACATCTTTGGATGAAAATTCATAGCTGGGAACCAAATCGGATTAAAGATCCCGATGATATTGCAATTTACAACGAAATCATACAAATCCGGAAGCTTTACCAATTTTTTATGGCAATTGACGATAAGTATGAACTTGTCAAGTGGGACATTCTCAAGCGTGAGCCATTGGCCTCAGTCTAAGCCGCATACACCACGGTTCAGAGGGAGGCACCCAAGGCCCAGATCTTGAAGCAGGTTGCCTCCAGTGAGCGGGATACATCATCGGACGTAGGTGTGGGTTTGTGGCTAGAGACTGAGGCTGATTCAAGTTGAGAAAAAGGTGAATGGATTTGGGACATCTTTCTCACCAGGAACAGATTCGAAACCGCGATGAGAAACGCAACTACAAGAGTCACCTCTAATCCACCCATTGCGGGCTACATTGACATACAAAAGTCATCTACTTTTGGCTAGTTGACTACCCCGAATGGTGGGAGGAGAAGAAGGGACAACTGCTAAAAAGAGAATGAACAACGGCGGTCGCCGTGGGAAGTGATGAGGTTGCCGACGCCGCAATCACGATAGGCGGCTTAGCAGCCACCAACATTGGAGACGGCAGTTGAGGAGAAGCAGTGGTGATGGTTCCAACAATAGAAGGGAAACACAGGCATGAAGTTGAAAATGGGGCAAGATAAGAGAAAAAAACAACCAGGGTGAATGAAGCCGCTAAGGTTTCTTCGGGTAAAGGGCTTGATTTTAAATCAAGATTTCCCACTCCTTTCTATTTGCTAAATAACATATCCTCCCATCAACCATTAAATAAAGCACCCCGTCTTTCCATATTTACAACATGACGCTCCAAGTATTAAAAAACATTACTCTCGCCCCATTACATGTGCAAATCGATTTTATGTCTTGGATGATATATTTGTTGCATGTCCTTCCCAAAATAGTTATGACGATAGTTGATATAGATAATAAATGGATTTTTGATTGTGGAGCCACTAACACAATGACCTATGATGCTTCAGACATACTTGAACCATTTAAACCTCTTAAAACACATGTACAGACGACTAATAGAGAGTTAACTCGGGTTCACAGAGTCGAGACTGTGGAAATTTCTCATATTTTGTTGATTCCTAATTACTTATATGTTATTTCATTGTCACATAACATCTTATCCATCAGCCACGTCACCAAGGAATTAAATTGCATGATTCTTATGCATCCCATCTTTTGCTTATTGTAGGATATCAGATTGGGGGAGATCATTGGCCACGGTACTTAGAGACAAGGGTTGTATAACGTAGATGAGATTGCTCAACAAGGCGCTGTGATGCTGGCTCATGGATCTACAGACTAGCTGGGAAGCTTGGTTGTGGCATCAGTGTCTTGGACATTCCTCCCCAGGTTACTTAAAACTTTTTTTCCCAAATCTTGTTAAATCTTAGCATTTAAATTGTGAGACTTGTGTTACTAAGAGCCATAGACATGTTTTAAAATCTAGTAATACTAGAGTTAATTCTATTTTCTCTTTTATACATTATGATGTTTGAGGTCCGAATCCTGTTTTTGGAGGTCAAAACCTGAAATACTTTGTCATATTTGTCGATGATTATTCTCGTATGACTTGGATCTATTTTTTGAAATCTTAATAAGAAGTTTTCCAAAAAAAATTTCATTTTTATACTATGGTCCAAACCTAGTTTCACACCACTATCCAAACATTGCGCTCTGATAAGGGGGTGGAGGGGAATTTGTGAACATAGCCGTGACATAATTTTGTCACGAGAAAGGTTTAATTCATCAAACCACATGCCCACACACATCTGAAGAAAATGAGGTCGCTAAACGGAAAAACCGTATTCTCTTAGAAATTACTAGGGCTAGTCTTATCGAGTCTAACAAACTTAAGCATTTCTAGTCCGAAGTTGTTGCCACTGCCAGTTATCTTACCAATCGTTTTCTCACCAAAATTCTCAATCTCCAAACCCCACTGCATGTTCTTTCCATTCAAACCCAACCGCCACCGTCTCTCACCTTACAACCTCGTGCTTCGGTTGTTCCGTGTTTGCCTATATACCTAAAACGAATGCACTAAATTATCTATCTATGTAGTCAAATACATATTTGTCGAGTATGAGGTTAATAAAAAAGGCTACCGCTGCTACAACCCTAAGTCTCTTCATATGTTCAGGGGGCAATGAAACCAATACTATAAACTCATTGATGTATAATTTAGAGCACTGTCTTCAATTACAAATAAACATAACAATTTCAATTTTAAGACCCTAAATTTACTAAAACTGCAAGACTACAACTATCAATAGTAGTACTTAGGGATCGATCTCACAGGGAGACATATAGTTATCTAATTGACCGACAAATTAAATTGCGAACGAAGTTGTGGTTTGAACTAAAAACAAAACTAAATTATCAACTAAAGCTATGCAAAAAATTAATGAATAGAACACGAGTGAAGGAACATTGCTCCTAACATTTTTCGAGTGGCTTAAACATATGACAAATACGATTAAATTACCCAGTTGAATTTTACACTAACACTAATTGAGATTTCGTTTAGTTTTTCACTCTAAAAACATTGAATATGTTAAAAGAATTCTGGATTATGACGAGCTGAACTCATCATACATAATCATTACTCATCAAACTAAAACTTCCACGGATGCACAATATGTTAAAGCTTAATTTCTAAGCACAGTGAAACACAAAAATCCACTCCTCAATTCTTCTCTGAACAAGACAAATTTTAGAGTTCCCATTTTGAATAAGCCCCTATTTTATTGTTAAAGAAATAAAGAAAACTAGGCATGTTTACACCATTCAAGATGCCTCACAAAATGTTCTGATGACATTTTATCAATAAATGGAATCATAGCATTTCAATCCAACATAAGCATTATATAATTCAAATTAAACCATGTTCATAACCACCCTACTACAAGATAGGAGCAATGGAGGAAACTAGCCAAACATTCTAAAAACAATTAAATTGAAGGAAACCAAAATCGTAGACATTGCGGTGTTCAATTTCAATGGCTATAATTGCTTTCCGAAATGGTTGAAATCGACAGTTGAATTCATCTTCTTCTTCGCTTGGTTAATCTCCCAAATTCTCTTATCCCTAGCCGTTTTCTCTCATCTGCTCTTTTGTTTCAATTTATTGCTCTAGCTTAACTTCCCACTATCTCCAGAAGAAACTAACTTTAACTTTTTTTCAGCGCACGTCACCCGGCCGGGTGGATAGTGCAACCCTATCCCAATTGGTCAGGTGGAACATTTTGGATCCCGTCATCAAGCTACCCGGTTGGGTACTCAGTTGCACTTCACATACCCAGCTGGGTTTAACTCCCTGTTCTCGGCGTCATTTCATCCGGCCGGGTGAACTGTTGCGCATGCTTATACCCAGGCGAGTGCAACTTTCTGGACTGCTTGGCAGGGTGCTATCTTGCGCAATTGTCTTACCTGATTAGGTGGTGCTCTTTGGCTCACTGATTTATCCAAAGTTGCGTCCTAGCCACATTTTCATGTCTTGGTTATACAATCTTGACAAACTCGTTAACATAACCAAATGGAGGGTAATTGTTCGTAAAACCAACAAAGTAAGATAAAAATCTCGACGATTCGTGCTACAAATGATACCAAAACAAATAACACTACGAATTTATCACTCGGTAAGATGGTTACCCATGCCAAACCCAACTGCCGAAGTAGATTCACAAGAGACAATTAACAGTTCCGCTGAGCAGACTTATACAAACATACAGTCCCGAGACTTGGGTAACTTGTCGGCATCTCCATCTCCGATATATGAGATAAAAAATCTAGAGATCCTTGTGAATATTCTTGATACTGAACTGCTTCACACTGCTAATCCTGACATTGAAAGACATGAAGACAATACAGTTATAGATGAGGATACATGACAATATATGTTGCCATCATGGAATAATCAAGGTGTTCCATCGAAATGGTACTCCCTATAAAAAATAAAAAGAAATCTTAGATATTCAATGACTAATATTGTTAGGGGGGTCTTAGTGAAATGGAAAAAGCTTTCGAGGCAGCTTTGTATAAAGAGTAAGAAATCCAAAAACAGTGGAAAAGCCATGTAATCAAATAACTGGAGAGAAGCAATGATACAGGAAATGAATGCATTGACCAGAAACAACACATGAGAAAAGTGTCAGTTGCCAGAATGAAAACGGCCAGTGAGGTGTCGATGGGTCTTCACCATCAAACGAAGACCAGATGGATCAATCGAGAGATACAAGGAAAGACTAGTAACCAAAGGGTACATACAAATCTACAGAGCGAATTATGCAGAAACTTTCTCCCCGATAGCCAAGATGGACACTGTTTGTTAACTCCTATCAGTTGCTGCGACACAGGAATAACCACTTCATTAGTTCGATGTTAATATTGCCTTCTTCTACGGATAATTAAATAGAATATTTTACATGGAGGTCCCACCAGAATTTGGGCAAAAAGAAGTGTGTAGATTGAAGAAAATTTTGTATGGGCTCAAGCACTCTCTAAGAGTTTGGTTCGGCAGATTCACCACATCAATGAAGAAATTTGATTACTAGCAGAGCAACTCAAATCAAACTTTGTTCCTTAAGAGACAAGGAGATTTTATTACCTGTTTCTACTAATATATGTTGATGACGTGATAATCACATGCAATGACAAGATGAGATAGAAAAACTAAAGACTAACTATTCTAAAGAATTCGAGATGAAGGACTTAGAAGCTCTCAAAAACTTCATTGGTATTAAAGTTCTCAGGTCAAGTAAATGGATCTTCATATACCAAAAGAAGTATACTTTGTATTTCCTGGTTGAGACTGAAATGTTGGACTACAAACCAGCTGACACATCCATAGCTATCAACCATGGGTTAAAGATCATAGAAGAAGCTGAATTAGTTGATCGAGAGAGATATCAGCGTCTAGTAGAGAAACTTATCTACCTTTCATAAACCAGTCTAGATATATATCATATGTTGTTGGTGTAGTAAGTCAATTCATGCACCAACATTTACTAACCATCTAGATTCAGTTCTCCGAATTTTGAGGTACCTAAAAGATACATTCGGATATGGGCTACTATTCGAAAAATATAGACATTTGAAAATACATGGATACACAAACGTTGATTGACCCGATAACCCGATGGATCAGAGATGTACAATTGTATACTTTACTTTCATTAGTAGGAATATGATTACATGAAGAAGTAAGAAATAAAAAATAGTCGCATTTTCAAGTGCTGAAGTAGAATTTTTAAGAGTCAAAAGTGAGTTAACTGAAATTATGTGGTTATGAAAACTTCTATGTGAAATAAGTTTTCCCCAAATTCAGACTTATAACTTGTACCATGATAATAAAATTGCAATCAGTATTTCTGAGAACACAATTCAACATGATCAAACAAAACACGTTAAAGTAGATCGACACTTCATGAAAAAAAACAGAGGCATGAATTAGTTGCCATATATTTACCCTAAAGATTAGTTAGCTGATATTTTGACCAAAACGGTTAATTCCAAAAGTTTTGCAGAAGTTCTTGACAAGTAAAATATCGGAAACCTAATCACTTAATTTGAGGTAGAATTTTGTAAAGAAGAAAAAGAAAATAGTTACCGAGAAATTAAAGGATTTCAAGTCTATCTAATATACTGTTTTGTATAAGAAATTGTGGAAAAGCGAGCAACGGGTACAGTTTTCCAGTTTCCCCACCTCATTTTAATTTGGCCTATACTACTCTATTTAACTGCCAAAAAAAACTGCAACATTTGATCTGGTTTTAAATATTTTAATAATGGTCTTGCGAAGAAATAAACTTTTAGATTATAAAAAATTTACACCACGTCACTTCATTTTTCAAGTATCCAATGTTTTAAGAGTAATTTTATTTTGGTATAAAATCATTTTATTTGACAATTACCCCTTCTTAATACAATACCAAAACGATAAATGTTAGGGCCAACCCAAATAAATCACACAATAATACAAAATAAAGGTCGATTATCTCCAAAATAGGAATCACCCCTTGTGTCGCATTACCACTAAATGACGCCCTAATTAATCGTGCCAGCAACGTTACACAATATTGACTTTGCAAGTGAAGTTAAAATTGAGTTAGTAAAAAGTTAAAAACCATTCCTATAAATGTATGCAAGTGCATTAGTTGCTGAAACCTGAGGTTGAATGGATAATCAACACAACCAGCACCGGGTCGATATGAGCCCTTTATTAGTAGGCTTGTTGGGTGTAATGGCGGGAAGCATAATTGTCGCAATTTGCCATTGTATAATAGTGTATTGCAGGTTTAATACTAATACCCCAAATAGTAATTCTACATCTACGGCTAATACTACGTCGGAGCATCCGACGGTCCAGGTGATCGTGGAATCCAAATATTCCGTAGATCACAAACAAGATCTGTGCTCTATTTGTTTAGGTGAATTCAGAGAGGATGAATGTGTTCGCGTGCTGCCTGAATGCACCCATATATTTCACATGGGGTGCATTAATAAATGGCTCGAGCACCACTCAAATTGCCCCTTGTGTCGAACCATCGCACTTCATCCGCCGCCGATTCATAGGGTCTCGGGATTTGGTGCCGTTGTACACTGAAGTTTTGAGTAATTATCAGCTGCCTTCTTTCCTTTCTTCATCTTTAATATTTTCTCTTGTCTTCTCATACATTATTTATGTTTAGCTCTACAAGAATATCATGGAATTCATTGATATTCCATAAAATTTGCGAAAATGAACTTCCCAGTCCAATCACGTCGGTGTTACAGCAAGTTGGTTTTTTTCTTTTCCTTCGGTATTTGGGAGAATTAGATTGGGCTGAACGTATAAGACTGAGGCCCCAACAAAAGGAAATATTGGGCTACAAAAGTTTTGAGTCGACAATTTAGTATTCTATATTTCTGAAGCGGTGAATTAACATTTTCTTTTATTTTATTACTTCAAAGTTTCATATCTCAAATCAATTCGAAATCAATTTAAAGGGGCAATTTCGTAAAATTAAAGAAATATTAAAGAAAAAAATATTTAGATATTTTGATAGAAATTTTAACTATTTAATAATAGTAATTAGATTAAAAAAATGTGTTGTTAAAATGAATTGATTGTTATTTGAATAAATTTGATATTGATTGAATAATATGATAACCTCATAAATTTTATATTCTAATTATGACAATATCACTAATTTATTATTAAATTTAAATTTTTATAATTCTATAATTGGAAAAAGTCATCCGACTTTAAAATATAAATTAATATTACTTTTTTTTAAATAATTTTAGTAACAAATTATTAGCGTGTATGGTAGGGGAGCAAAATTAGGATAATTTTGGTCATATTATTTATTTGGAATTAAGACTAATCGAAGACTCAAACGAAGCCCAACATGCTTCAAAATGTTGCGATTAAGTTCCCCAATGAAATAATTAAGATGAAGTTGAAATTTACTTTATTAGAGTATTCGAAGTCTAAATAAACTTTTTTTCTTGATTTCCCAATATAAAAGAGTATAATTAAGTCACTATGAGTTGAATTTTCCTGTTGATAATTAATATGAAGTTAATTCTATTAAAATTTTAAAGCTGAGAAAAGAAATCACCGAATTTGATGTGAGCTTTTTGGTGTTTCTCTAACATATAATGTCTATTTTTTGGTTTTTCGCATCATGTGGATTGGTTTGTAGATTATAGATATTTGATTTCTTATTTATGAGAAAAGTTATACTGTATGTCTTCATCATCTTAGAGCAATGCCATATATTATATAGACGCACACGAATCCTTGATTGATAAATCATAATTGGGAATTAATAGACTCTAAAGCCATGTTTGATACTATAGATAAGTCCCAGATAAAATAAATTATCTGGCCCAAACAGTATAAACTATATGTTTGGTAGACAAATTTGTTTTTACTTCGGCCTATCGGGTCAAGATTATTTATCTCGGCCCGCCCAAAAAATGTCTTATACGACGTCGTTTCTGTATTAGGTGCATGATTCCCAATCGCACCATTTTGGGTGCGATAGTTACTGTTTGAAGCAAATAGGGCATTTTTGCTCCTTGGCTTCTGCTCTCACTCTCGATCTGTCGCCCACTCTCTCTATCTACCCCTGCAACACTCTCTCTCTATGCGGTGGCGACCCAGCGGTAGTGGTGGCGTGCGGCGGTAGCGGTTGTCGTCGCACCATGGCCGCCGTCGCTTGATATTTGGGGCTGAATCTGTTGGGTTCTTCGATTTTGATTTCGATTTTTTGGGCTGAATCTGTTCTTCGGTTTGGGTTTTCAGTTGTCCCCCGACATAGTTTCCGGTCGTTGTTGTGTTTCACTGTGGCTGTGATGATCCAAAATATCTGAGCCACAAAGACCAGATCTTGGATCTGTTGGATTTCGTGTTCGAATTGTGTTTAACTGTGGCTGTGATGACATGGTTTCTCGATTTGTGTCTGATTTTTTGTTCGATTTTTTTAGGTTGAATCTGTTCTTCTATCTGGGTTTGTCGCTCTGTTCTTGTCGGAGGTGGCTGGCAACTTTCTCACAGCGGCGGCGGCGGCGACGGCGATTTCTGGGCTGATCTCATTTTTCGATTTACCTATGAATTAATTACAATTAATTTGGTTTAATGATACATTAATGACAATTAATTACAATAAATTTGGTATAATTACAATTAATATGGCCGATTAATTATTGGAACAATAATTTGTGTTTAAAATTGGTTTGCTTCATTTTCATTTTACTATTAATCACTAGTTAATTATCAATTAATAATTTATTAATAAATTAATCAATCAGCAAAATTAATAAACAAATATAATTAATCATTTATTTTGTTTAATAATTAATTACAAGCATTAATTAATTCTTGATTTTTCACTAAATCTGTTAATACAACAAGAAATTATGTTAATAAAGTATGAAAATTCCCATTTAATTATTATTAAAAATTTGAAATAAATTCAGATTTTGACTAAGGGTAAAAGAGTCATTTTAAATTTTATCTATAATATTATATAACCTACCAAACACCATATTTACTTTTATCTTAATTTTTATCTTATCTACCAAACACCACATTAGATTCTTATCATGTCTCAACAGTAATTTTTTATCTTACAGCCCATCTTACCTTATCTATCTTACTTTAACTTATCTAGCCTACCAAACGAACCCTAGGCAATGTTTGGTAGGATGGATAGCCCAAGATAAGCTCTGCCTATCTTGGTCCAATAGTGTTTTTATGTGTGTTTGGTAGCACATGAGTCATATCTGCTTGGCCCGTGTTTGTTGAAGGCCCGAGATAATAAGCCCACTTTTCCACTGTTCCTTTTGGATATGTATCGCACCCAAAAGGTGCGATAGCCAAGCATTCTAC
>JAYDZE010003465.1:0-10867 GCA_034509125.1 Monilaria moniliformis
GAAATCCGTTGGTAATGACTGACGGACAGTAGTCCGTCGGCAAAATCCGTCGGTAAACTCCGCTTTTTTTGTAGTGAACTCAATCATACGTACATTGATACGCAATAATCACAAGATATGGTACCAGAACAACAATTTCTTTATTTTTCATCAAGTTGCCAATATTCCCAAAAACCATTAGATTTCCTTGATATTTTCCACCGCTGACTCTAGTCATCAACTTGTACTTAGTTAAACACAAATTTTGATTATAGTTACTATTGTTATTTCCTTGTATTTCTTTAAGACTATCTTTTAGATGTTATTATATTGATAAGAATTTATCACGTTACTTAAAAAATGAATTTAATATGTACAAATAAAATTTTACTTGTATATTTCGATAACTAATTAGAGACAAATTGAGGGAGACTCAATCAAAGTCGCCCCTATATATTGGTCCATTTTTAATATGTTGTGTTCCATTTTCTAGGAAAATCTCCAATTATAATATCTTGTACCCTGATGGACTCAAATTTAATATCTAGTGTATCTTAGACGATGATCGAGTCACCTATTGAGCTAATTAAGTCGTCACGAAAACTGAATTGGTTACCATTGAGTGACCATATTTGAGTCGCCGGTTTCGATAAGTATTTAATATATTTTTTTTTAAAACAAAAACATGTTTTTGCAAACCCTATAAACATGAACAATTAAGTATATATCCAACAATAATATTGACCCTTCCAATATCTATCTGGTCGACGATTATCAGAGCAGAGACGAATGAAGACGAAGAAATGATTATTAATTATTGGAGCATCTCCTCATACATAACCAACTTCTATAATTAATGAAGCAAAAGATGAGGCATTAATAGAGATTGTGATAAAATCGAAATAAACGAACGTACAATAGAGAAAACTTAGAATGCTCTCGAACTCAAGAAAATGAAGGTAAAGAAGGGAATTAGAATTGTCGCAAGCAACATGAGGCGCTTGAGAGAAGAAAGCCGTGAACGGCAAGACAAAGAGAAAGAGCTTTGGGGTTTATCAATTAACTTCTTCCTTCTTCATCATTTCATCACATCCTTATATATATGTGTTGATTAAGGTAAATCTGAATAACTAAATGAATAAGGAAGCAATTCAAACTAAGTAGAGTTCTAATTAAACAAGAGAACAAATCAAACTAAATAACTAATTGGATTTATTTGCTTATTTTCCGCAAGCATATATTCAGCAACAAATCCAACTTCTCGGCCAATGACATTTTCAAGTCAGCCCATTCTCGAATGCCACATCTCACCAATTCCATTCATAACAGATTGAAAGAGGAATGGATAGAGAACAACAATAATTTAATTTATTAAATTTCCTATTTATATGGTTAAATTAATTTGCTCTAAGTCTTCTTCTCTTTTATATATTCCTAAAGAGCGCATAAAAGAAAATAGATAGATAGTTTCTAAGTCATTGGACGACTAACTGTAAATTAA
Source organism: Monilaria moniliformis (assembly GCA_034509125.1). Classification (NCBI taxonomy): domain Eukaryota; kingdom Viridiplantae; phylum Streptophyta; class Magnoliopsida; order Caryophyllales; family Aizoaceae; genus Monilaria; species Monilaria moniliformis. The sequence continues at coordinate 1,481 of JAYDZE010003465.1, forward strand.
AAATTTTCGAACAACTTTTCTTTTCTTTTTCCATTATACTGTTGGCGTTGAAAATATAGGACTATTTATTTATTCACTATTATAAGGGAAAAAAAGAAGAAGAGTATTTATAGTGACAACATGTAGTTTTACTTGTAGTTGCTACATTGGCGATCATGTATTCAAGCTAAGACGATGCATGAATATTTTGTTGCACTATTAGGCATTGTGGTATTGAATTGATTCTTAGCTCTATTTTAAATGAAAATTTTCTTATGTATTATCTTTAAAATGTGCTATGACTATGCTAATTAAAGTTTATACGTGGGCAATGTAATTGTGCTGTGTTGCGTCGTGTGGTGATCGTGGTCACGGTCTAGTTAATCTATTAAGGACACTCTTGAAATTAAAGAAGTATTGTATAAATAACTTTGAGCAATATACAACATACAATATTTTAATAGCTCAAATCTAAATTAAGTATGTCTAGAATACACGTTTTCAAATATAAGTCACTTCTGACTAGTGCTTCTGAGTATTTAAATTCTAAACTGTTAAATCAAAATGTAAAATTTGTAATACAATTTTGATACAATACATTAAGTTCAGCTGTGAAATTCGATGACGGTATCAACAAATCTGTAGAAGTGGCCAACTTTCACCCGATTGATCAGTCATAAGAAATTAGGACCTCATCAATTATTATTTGTGGAAATTAGTCTTATGATTAAAGAAGTGGTACTCCTATTACTGTACAATGAATTTTGAAGACGAATTTGACCGAAAAGCCCCTGAATTGTAACCAGTATTTAATGCTTTTCTTTCCCTCCTCTCCCAATTCTTGAAAATTTGAGTTGTTAATCAGAACATAATTTGCGAAAACACTTGCGAAATCAGAAATCAGAAATCAGAAATCAGCAGAGATGGATGACCAAGAAATCAACTACCTCCAAAAAACCCAACAGGAAGATATCATCTGCGACTCGATGCACCACCTCTCCACCGCCTGTGACCAACACTCCGCCGCCGCTGCCAGCGGAAACTCCGGCAAGAAACAGTCTTCTCTATACCGTTCATTTCTTCAGGAACCAGTTCCGAAAAGGGCGACTCTAAACCCCCCTTCCTCCCCCTCCGCCGCCGCGGATCACGACCTCTTTGGCTACAAGAAACTCTCGCTTCATCAGTATTTCACTGCCGCACTGCCATCGCCACTCCGCCGCACTATCTCCGAGCCCATATATTCTCCGGGAACAACCAATTCCGCGGTGGCTCCTCCACAATCGTTGGAAATTCCTCCAATCAAGAACCAGCAGATGTCAACTATAAATGTTTGTCAAGAATCATATCCACTTCAAGAAATGGCGCCTTCACTGCAACGCACAGTGTCCGCTCCGATTCCTCTCTTCAACCCGACCGCCGGAACTCCGCCGCGCCCACTGGCCAGGAGGAACTCTTTTAGGTCTCCCACCTGCGGAGAGAATCCCACTGCCAAGGTTGGGTTTTTCTTTTATATGAGTTGAATTTTTCCCTTGTTAATTTGTAAAATTCTATTACTGCAGAGGTTGAAGAGGATGAAGGAGCGGCTGAGAAAGATGAGCGAGTGGTGGAATCAAGTCGCGAATGAAGACGATGATGAGGTTTCTTCAGCTAGATATACTGTCTTTGATTCTGTTTTGAGTTCAGTACATTCAATCTTTGGTCCTTGTGAAATGAACCTTGGTTTTATTTATGTTTGCATAGTCCGTCTGCATGTTTCATTGTACTGGTGTTGCCGTATTTGGTTGAGGTGTTAGATTTTTTTTATCATATATCATATTATTTCTGGTTGCATTTTATTAATTAAATACTACTAATTCGTGTTGGTATGCTCCTGAAATCTGGATTGAATCTGTTAATGTATATTGTAACTCAACAATCTCAAAGCACGCTCGTATTGCCTTACTGTTTGTCATCATATAAATATCACAAGCTAGTTTTGTGTAGCTTTGTCATCTAGATATATCATACTCAGTTGTAACTGCAAGTGTTAGATTAGGACATCTTTATATGAGGTCTTTCTCAGAATGTGGTCTTATAACTCCATTCTCATTGATGTTGATTTCCTTTTATTAAAAGATTTGGTGGTGTAACGTTACAGGAAGAGTGTGAAGAACAAATGGAAAAGCCTTCACAAGAAGCTGTGTTTGTGGAGAAGAGTGGAGAATGCCTAGTCCTCCATTTCAAGTGCCCTTGTGGTGACGGCTACCAGATTCTGCTTTCTGGTAACAACTGCTACTACAAGCTCACAAATTTCCGGGACTGCTGAGATAGATCGAACATCTTCTTCCCACAAAATCTTTGATCTTAAAGATTTTCTGGTGACTGACTGTTTTTGTCGTGATCAGGTGCGCGACTGCATGAGCAAAATATTAGACAAGCTCATTCTCTTTTGTAATCTAGAGCTCAAACGTAACTTGTGATTAATTTGCTGTACAAAGAATTTTTCTTGGATACTCTGATACAATGCCAATTATTTTGCTTGCTTAGGCTCAGTTTATGCTTTTGTTGATTTGTTTGTTTACTGATAGCATGAACGTTTCATCACTTTATAAACTCAGTGAATCAGCTAATTTAGCATTGAAAATCAAGTGGATAGTTAGGCTTCACTACTTGCATTTCGGGCAGAATTTATAGGCCTACAAGAGGGAATTTATTACCCAAGTACAAGGGCATTTTTTAGGGCTGCTGAGAACTTAAATATCTTCCATTGGTTTGTCAATTGAGCTGCCTAATCACTAGTCAATTTTAGCAACAAGTGAACTATTGTTTAGTTTTGTCATAGTGGGCATAATTAATGATGGTCCCACATTAATTAGCAGATTGATTAAAATATTTCTTGGCATGAAACTCAATAGTTTGGTGGCAGAGTGATTTATTTCATAAGTATATGATTAATTTCAAATTGTGCTTTTCCTTTGGATTTGCTTAAGAATTAATGAACTTAATTCTTAAAATAATAGTTCTGTAATTAGAGTTTTAAGCTACATAGAGTGTCGGTACTTAATCACTTGTTATCTATTTCGATTTTTTATATCAACATTCTAGTTGTAACAAATCAAAAGAGCTTTCTGATCTACGGTGTATTGGTTTCTCGAATCATTTGGTTACATTTTGGAGTCGGAGCTCCCAAAGACCGAATAAAAACTTGGAAAGATTGTAGCTAGGTACATCAATATTAGGGGAAATTCCTAATATTATATTTTATAATTTTATTCTCTATAAATTTACGAAAATATTGGTAACAGTAGATCCAGACGACCAAATTGAAGGAAGTTTAAGCAAATTACAGCAAACCAACCTCTCAAATTTCAAGTACATACTGTGCGAGGATGAAAACAGTTCATTCCACGAAAGTAAACACACCAACCATTGATGGAAACAACTATAGAATTGTTTCTTTATTTAGACAACTCAGCTCAACTCAAAGATTGATCGATGATGGATGGATTTAGGCGCAGACGTGAGGGTTAGCAATGAGGTACTCCTCACAGGACTTGTAGATCCCGACCGACTGCTCTTTGGCGCCCTTGAGATCCTCATCATTTAGCTCGTAGTCACCCTTGGTGTGATACTCGCTCGTCACCTTCACCACGCACCCCCCATCTTCTGTGTCCTCAAACTTCATGTCGTAGCAGATCTTCTCCAGCTTGTCTCCCAGCATGTCCCCTTCGATCACCGTGTACTTGATCGTGTGCTTCTCATGGTCGATCTCATCCACTTTGCACTTCATGTACTTGAAGTGGGCACCTGTATTCAAACACAGGGAGGGATGCAGAAAATATTATTTTATTTATGAAAAAAAAATGGTTGGTGGTGCTAGCACCCCTGATCCGCCCGTGATTATATATCAAGTTTCAATAGTTTAGGCTTGAATATAATTATTTATTTATTACTTGAAGTTTTTAGATGAGGTGGTCGTTGTAACTAATTACCCTCGGGGAAGTTGGTCTGGAAGACGCAGCCAGGGGCGTAGCCGGTCCCTTCGATGAGGTCGATGCTCTTGATGGATGTGGTGACCTTTGGGATCACGTCGGAAGATTCTGTGACCAAAGCCTTGAACAACCGAGATGAGGAGATCTTGGTTTTCATTTCTTGGAAGAAGCTCTTCACGCCCATGTTTGCTTGATTATATTTGATTTGGAAAGGAAAATTGGGGATTTGGATGCGGACTTTGATTGCTGAAAGCTGAGATGCGAAATTAGCTTTAGCTGTGGTAGGGTATTTATAGGCATTTTTGGGTGATCAAAGTCTTTGTCAATTTTGGAGACGTGCCCGAAATTTCTTGTTAACATTAGGCCTACAAAATTAATTGCTTTATTTTATACTATTTGCTTTTCTTTTAAACTTTTTCGTGGCAAGCGGAGACAGGAATATTGTCGGGACTCGATTGTTTGCAATAGTTGAGATATATTGATTATAATATATCATATATTTTTGCAAAATGATTAATTGAAAAAAAGATAAGTATGTACTAATAACTAATTTATTATTTCTGGAGAGTACGTATTGTATTGTGATGCGTGGGATGGAATATATTAGATTTTGATAGGAATTTATTGAGCAAGTCATTTTACCAACTCTAAAAATACTTGTTATTAGTTTATTTCGAATAAAATTGTCACTATGGGACCAGGATTACTTCATTTCAACATCTGTAATATTAACAGTTTAGTACTAGTGTCAAATTGTCAATGCATATACGGTCAATTTCTGGAACTAAAGCACTATAGTTTTGTCATTTGATACTGACGTGACAAATACATTGTTACATGATTTAATATTTCTTTTTCTTTTTCTTTTTTAACCTTTTTTGGAAGAATGACTGATTTCTTAGTTAAGGGCATGCTCGCAACGCACTGGAACGGGTGCATCTCATCACTGTAGGACGGGGTTGATGGGCTCCGGTGCATTGCCGGGAAGGGAGCTCCTGCGAAAGGGACTAGCAGCTTGCATGGAAGGGAAAGTTCGCAAGCTGTCTTGCCTGCTTTTTTTTCATTTTTTATTGATTACTATATATAAAATTGTGTTGATTTATATGCAAAATGAATGCCTAGCTTAAGTGGAAGTATGTTTTGAAACTCAAAAATTGTGGGTTCGAAACTTAGCGCATAAGGGATAGAATTGTGAGTTTTAAGAAATGAGTAAAAGATGGCTAAGGGATGGCTAAGAGATGACTAAGAGCTATAAATTGTGGATGTTGTAATGGCTAATTTTGATTAATTCCTCTCTTTTTTTTTTCTTCTCGTAATTTAACAGTAGTCTGTTTTACCTCATTTCAATTGGTAGAAGATATGAATCCATAATAAAACATTAAAAATGAGTATATATGTAATACAAGTAAAAACCCAACAATGTTGAGTTAATAACATCCTCTGAAATAGAACAATATACTCGGGGCAACTCCAACCTCTTGCATTATTTTTTGTATTTAATTGTTTCAATATCTTATACTAATTTTGTACTACTATTTTTAAATAATATTATTTATTTTAAATGTATATATGTATATACATACATGCATATTCTACTATTGCTAAGCCGCCGTGGACCCATGGTGATGATATATGATATATTATTGTAGATAATGACTCATCCTTACCTAAACGACAACGATCATGTTATAAATTCCTTAATGTACATGGATAGTATTTACTATTTTCTCTCTCATCTTATTTCTGTATCCTAATTTACTGTGTTCGTTTGATGTTCAAATAGGCCCTTTAAATAATACTCATGTTTATCAATAAAATTAAGAACTGTAGAAATAGTATACGAGTGTTTTCCATTAATAAAGCACACCACGTTTATTATTTCTACATTTATATTACAGGTCTCAAGATAAGTAACTTCATTAAATTATATTTCTAACTAATTCATTAAAAGAAAAACCCAATTCCACTAAAGGTTCCCTCTAGTTATTGTGCAACAATATTCTGAATGATATGCAGTCACCAGTCAGTCATTTTCCTATGTAAATATAATTATACTGGTTGTTACCTAATTTGATCATATAAGATTTGCCAAATAAAAATTATTAAAACATGGCTGCCGATGGTCGGTAGAAAGATTTCCGAACATCAAATCTAAATCTTTCGATTATTCTATAGGAGATTGAATGTGACATTCTACCAAGTCCATAATCTCTCAATGATCTTGAGAAATACTTGTTTCAACGATATACAAGAACAAGAGTGACGAAGTTGATAAATTCATAATCTGCATATATTGAGTTCGGACTTCACTAAATATTTTTAAGGTTGAATTCATCCTACATATGAAATTTCTCTAGGATATATATATCTTAAAAAAATTCTTTTTCCTTTCAGGAATATATATATAAGCGGTAAAAGCTTTTTCAGTAGACAAAGATATTTGAGGATCCAACTCCACAATTCTCCTTCGCTCAAATTATAAAATAAAATAAATAAATAAATAAAGACATTGCAAAACTTAATACAAAATTAAAGTTTATATATTATTTATTTTTAATTTCACATAAAAATATATTTCGTACAAATGTGTGAAACGAGAAGCCGAGTCATATACTGGAAAATTGTAACACTTGTCAATAGCGTGAACTTTAATTTATCATATATATAATGTTAATAAAGTCATGGTTAATTTCGTCAATGGAACCCAAATATTCAGCCTTATCCACCAACTTTATGTATGATCAGATTAAGAATAGGACTTCATTCTATGACTCGGACATGTTCGGTCATCATTGCTTTTTAATATTTTCTTCAAAATAATACATATTTCCAACAAGAAATTAAAAAAAAAAAAAAGTTAATACTGTCGTAATAATTTTCATAGCACCCGTTCCTGACCACCGCTTTGGTTTTCTGCTTCTGTAGAAATTCTTTGTCTTGTTAGAGCCCAGTCAAATTCTCCTATTCACTAATATTAGAAACTAACGAGTGTCAAATTACGATATTAATATTATGCGATGGAAATGAGTGATGCATGCGAGCAGGGGGCGGACGCAAGAGAAAAAATTAATAGTGGCTATATTTTCTAAATATTCTAGAATATTTTTTTGGTGATTTCGGATCATTGATAGGGTTTATTCACAAGAATTTACATAAAATTTGGATAAATTCAAAGACTTTGTAAAGGAGAAAATTAAAAAAGATAAAGCTTTGTAGCGGCCTAAGCCTCTTCTTCAATCAACATGTGTCGGCCCATAAATACAAGAATATAAAATGAAATACTGTTAGAACATTTTGGTTTTACTTATAACATTTCTCTTCTTTTCTTTTCATACAATTCTCCAAATCATATTGAAAAAAGCTTACTTTCATTTTCATGGTTGAATTAATTCGCAAAATCTTTGAAAATATCAGCAAATATCTCTCCGGGACGATTTTGATAGTTGGTGGATTATAAAATAATTAGTGTTGTAACAATTGTATTTAGTTGCCTGATTAGTGCTCTCATTAACTCTCAAACCATTAGGATGAGATCCATTTCTCTTAGTGAGAGCTTTTTATGTCTAAAACTAAATTGAAATCAGAAATAAAATAGACTACTATAATTAAATGTCTTTAAAACTTTTTGTATTATATCCTTTATTAATGAATAATAAACCAGATCAACTCTCCAACGACTAACGATCTTTTACTTAAAAGTCCAAAATACATATAACGATGAATATTGTACCATCCGAAAATCTGACTAACAATATATTTTCCTTAGACTGACACGATGCCTTTCTAAGACCTATTATGTATTTGGCACTTTCAAGCTTCAATAATAGATTCTGTTCAGATGAATATTTTCAAATTTAATCAAAATCCATGTTTTTTTTTAATTGAAAGGCATGCTCAAAACCAGAATCCTGGCGAGCCAAAGTTCAGCAGCTTTCACAAGCCAAAAACAGGAAACAAGCAAGATTCATAGAGTTCAGCAAGACACATCCAGAAGCTAAAAAGAAACAATAAGGCGAACCAAATCGACAACAGAACAAACTCACTACCAAAAAGGAATCAGCAATCAGCAGCCCTCAAGTAAATACGGCAGCAAAAGAGAAAAAGGAACCTACAGCAAAACGACCAAACAAGTCACCAGCAAGCTTGTGGGCTCTTCCCATCCTCAACACCCTGGACATTGTCGTTCTGCTGTCCCTTGGAGTTAGGGGCATTGATGTTCCAGTCCTTCACCCAATGATGAAGACGCCAAGTTAGGCGCTTCCTTTCCATTTCCCAATTAGGCACCAGGTCGTCAAAGATCATTATTCCAGATGTTCCACGAGATGATGTAAAACATGGAAATCCACTTTCTCTTGTCCTGTTTCTGAAGAGGGACTCCTAACCAGCTGAGAAGACATGCCGTCGGTTCTTTAGGCAAGCACATGGCAATGTTCCACCTTTCGCAACAAAAATACCATAAGCTACTGGAGATCTTGCATGTAATAACATGAGACTTGTATTCTAGTGCGAAAGTTTTCGAAACTTGCACATATTCGGTATTCAATTCCTAATAATCCCCCTTTCTTAAAAATAAGAAACAATTTCGTTAATACTCTTAAAAATACAGAAATACGCAACGAAATTGCAAGGTACCCTAAGTGATGGAATATTACTCGATAAGTAAAATCAAGATTTTGTCCATCAGAAGTGGTCCTGCCGGACTGGTTATCGGGCATTACTAGAAATCATGTGGGCTCTCCCCGCGCATTTTCGAATCCCGCCGACCACGCTTTAGGCTATGCAGCTATTTTTTTTTTTTTTTTTTTGTAAAACAAAGTGTTTTTTATCTTTTCATCATACTTTATTAATAGGTTTATATTTATTTTTATGGTTAAAGTTTTTTCTTACAAATCTTTGAAATTTCACCAAGTACCTTTTCGGGAAAATGAGTTAGTTGGTTGATTAATTATAATTTAATTTTTTTTAATCAGTTTAGCATCCGAAAATCAAATTCATGCACAGCTAGTATATAGTAACAGACTTTTGACAATTATTATATAAATTAGTATTACTCTTCAGACAAGTGGAAACACAACGAATATATTAGTAGTACACTTGTAAGAATTGTATTCCGTTTCATAATTAGTGCACATTTTGCCATCTACTATCAAACCATTACAGCGATTCCACTTGTATCAATTGTATCTGTATTCAAAAAGTGATATACTCATAGATGTTAGATTTGGGTGGATTATGCAAAAGCTAATCAATCATTTGTTCACAATTTTTTTTGCAAAATTCTTGATCTGGTAGGATATACAAAAAAGGTTCTAAAAATGGGAACCTTTTTTTTTTTAATTTCCCACAATGGGAAAAACGCATTTCCGAAATGAGACTTCACTTAAGTGAAGTCTCATTTGGGACATGCGACTTCACTTAGCGAAACGAAGTCGCACCC
>JAYDZE010003476.1:0-10866 GCA_034509125.1 Monilaria moniliformis
CTTTACACAATAGTTTCTTCTTTTAAGTTTTAACCAATGGATAAAATTTTCCCTCCAAAATGGCAAAATTGTAAATATTTAGAAAACTCTCATTTTATATATGTATAGATTAGGCCAAGACCTATATTATTCACGTGGCGTGAAACATTTATTGGCCATGAATTTGATCAGCCTTTAATAATTTATGGTTCATCACTTATTTTTTCAAATTTATTATTTATTTATATTAATTTTTTAATTTTATGTATTTATTTAAATTGTGATATTTATAAAATTAAAATAAATTATTAAAATTTCAAAATTAAAAAAAATAAATATAAATATATGAATAACATCATATAATTACATTATTGGAAGCCGAAAATGACAAAATTAAAATCCTAAAATTCCATAATTAAAACCATAAAAATAACATATCGAGAAAATTATATCATAATCGGCGTCCAAATTGCCTGACATCTTTTTCGTGTTGTTGTCGACGTTCATCGTTAATGTTCGATGTGTCTTTGGCCAATGCTTTGAAGTATGTGTTGGTGAGTAATGTGTGATTGAATCTATTTTCACGGCCACATTATCTATGGGATTTGATCTCTTTGTTCCACTGCTCATTGTCGTCTTCCATTTCACCTTCCGTTTTGCCGCCTTTTGACCAATCGGATGGCTATCACTCGATCTCGACTTGGCTTCTTTGGTGTCATCGCCGCTTGAGTATTGGCCGGGGTTGGACAACTTAGTTATCTTCGGACCACAATCAACACCGCTGCATAACTTGGGATAGTCCTTCACAATTTACCACATCTTTTCCTCGTACTTGAAATGCTTTTTTGATCCTTATAAATGGCTCTGGGCGCCTCTTCTGGGTGCCTCTTTTCAAAGATCTTCTGCGATTGCGCTACTCGGCCATCGTTTCTTCAAGTTGTTGATGAAGGTTGTGAATTTTGGAATGTCTTGCTGCACTCAACCCCAATGCTTTCGGAGGTGTTGATAATCTCGCGTAAGTGCCCTAGAAGGTTTCAGTTGGTGGTTATATGTTTCATCGATCTTTTCCTATAAAACTCTTGACGTTTGCTGATTACCGATGATGGGATCTTCGAAAGTATCAACGAATAGTTTTGCCACTGTCTTTATCTCCTTAGAGCCATACTTAATTCAGCTAGTTGTTGCATCGGATCCTCCAATGCTTCCACCTCTTCTACATCGTCGTCGTCGATATGGTTTTGCAAAAGCCCAACTGAACTTGAATTGGACCCATGTAGACTTGAAATATGTTAAATGGTGGCATGTGGACTTTAACAATGGGGAATGGTTGTTTGTAAGTAGTTATGAAATGTGCTTGTATTGCTTGGGTTTAAGTTTTAGTTTGAGCAATATAGCAATTATTGTTGGTGCACTTGTGGATTGATATTGAATGAATTTTGTGGATCCATTTTTTGTTGTACGAAAAAATGAAAGATAAAGGAAGATAGTTGGAAGAATAGATGAAGATAAAAGAGATGAAATTAAATGTGAGAGAATGAGATATTTATAAAAAAGGAATAAAAAATATTAAAAAAAGAAAAGGAAAAATAAAAAAATAATAAATAATAAAAAACGGCAATGATCGTTTTTTTAAATAGATATGTTTTTTAAACAGCAACGGTTTATGCCACATGGCACATTCTCATTGAGCAACAGGCATGCGGGCTGTACCACTCTGTGCCCCGCGCAGGCAGACCGATCTACTGTCTATGGTCCGACACGCTGTCAGTTAGGGCTTAGGGTGTTTCCGAAAAAAATAGGGATTAAAGATGTCAGTTTCCGACTTGTTGTAACCTAAAGAGAGAATATCTAAAAAGAAAATAATAGTAGAGAAAAATAGTATGAGCAATATAAGAGCACTTTATTATAGGGGCTAAAGCCTCTATTTATAAAGCTAGATATTTGGAGTTTAAATGGTCATTAGTTATATATGGAACATATTATTATACAAGTAAATATATATATATAATGACTTAGATTATTGGATTGTAGGACTGATGTTAAAAAATTAAACACAATAATTATAAAAAGTGAGAAAAACAAATATATTCATTTTGTCTCCACGATATTATAAGGTATTTGTTGGCACTACTTGTTGATTTCATACTGGATTGACACGTCTATTAATAATTTGTGTTGTATGTATTCATACTTTACATAAACACACTATTTATTTTTCTTAATGATATGTTGATTTGTGAATTAGTTATTAAAATTGAACACTTAGTAAGTGGTATGCAATAACGTAACAAATATGTTGTGGTATAACTTACGAATTAAGAAGTTTTTATAGTCAAATATACCAATTCCCATATAAATGTAGTGATAGTGTTAGTATGTCTTATTTCGCAAATATATGTAAATAGATTAAAGAAATACAAATTGTAAAGTAGACTCTTGTACATGAAAAAAACAATGTGCATATAAATATTAGATTTTTTTATTATGAACTGATAATCGATTTCATTAATTTGTCTTTACGTAGTCATTGAGGAGAATTGTAACTGGAAACCGACCGGAGAGCTTCGAGTCGCAAGCCTGACGGAAAAGCAAGTAATTTCACGAAGTATGATAGCAACAACATACCTTTTTTTTGAAATTGAACTACTATTTTATTTTATATGGAACACATATTAATAATTAAGGCAAGGTATTATGAACATTCAATGAAATATCAAATATTCGGTTCAATTTCGATTAGATTCTAATAAATCAAAGTTTTTTTTTTTTTGTTTTTTTGTTTTTTGTTTTATTTCTCACTTTAGACCAGATATCACAATTAATCATATCTTAAGAATCGAATACATAATTTAATAATAATCTGACAATAAATACCACAAATTTTCATAACTCAATTTCTATCTACAAAAAACCGACAAGCATTTTTTATCTGTTAATCAATTGAACCAAATCAAAATTAATTTGAATTTCACATTTTCAATTGAAACACAACCCAATTATTTTTTGGAATTGGGTTCAATTTTGTGGCCCAGGATGGCATCCTTAACCCAATCAAATTGGAAGCCCAAATCGGGGCGCCGCGATGCGGCCGGAATAGAAGAGGCACGCGACAAGCCGTCGTCGGGCGTTCAATGGGAGGCGCGCTTGAACGCCCCATTGTGGCAGCCGCAGAGCGGCTGCACTGTAGAAGGCATCACCGGCTATCCTTTTAATTTTTTATAAATTTTGTTTTTTTTTTTAATATAATTAAACAATTAAGAAATATAGAAATTTGGGAAAAGCTGAGGGAAAGTCACGGGTGGAGGGAAGGGGGTCATGGGTGGGGGTGAGCCATTTATAGGGGTGATCATTTGGTTTTCGGTTCGGTTTTTTGCCTGAACCGAACCGAACCAAAAAACCGATTTTTTTTAAAAATTAAAACCGAACCGAACCTAACCGAATTAACCGAAAAATCGAACCCAAAAAACCGAAATCCGAACTACGAAAACCGAACCGAAAAACCGAAATATTATAAAATTATCCGAAAAATTAAAAAAAAAAATCGAAAAACCGAAAATCCAAAAGTCCAAAAAATTGTATGTATATATATATATTTATATATATATATATATATATTAAAAAATATATAAATATATGCATATATTAAATAGATATACACATATATAAATATATATACATATATTTAGTTATTATTATATTATTAATATATATATAATATTAAATATAAATTTGGTTTTTCGGTTTTTTTCGGTTTATAGTATATCTGAACCGAACCAAACCGAAAAACCAAAATTTGTGAAAATCAAAACCGAACCGAACCGAAATCCGAAAAAAACCGAACCAAATTTTAAATTTCGATTTGGTTCGGTTCGGATATTCGGATTTCGGGTATTTTGCTCACCCCTAGGAACTACCCAATCAAGAGTGAAAATTAATATTTGGCCGCAAGTTTAAAAGAACTAATAGTTAGCCGATTTTCGAATTTTCAAATGAAAATACCCCTGAACTTTTAAGTAAATTCCTACTGACTACTAAATCTTGTTCATATTCAATTTTACTCGTCATTCTTCATTTTAAAACATCAAAATTCTCTCTCTACTCTACCCTATCTCAAACTCTAAATTCCAGACATGCCGCTGCCGCCTAGCTGCGCCGCCCTCCTTCTCCACCATCTGCTCACGTTGTCGCGCCGCGCCTCCCTTCTGCAAATTGGGCCGTTGCGGTCTTCCCCTTCGTCTACCGCCACACACCGAGAAGAAAGAAGAAGCAGTGACGCTGCCGCATGCCCTCTACCGCCACCGCCAACCTTCTTCTCCGTCCGGCCTACCTGCTGCCGCACGCCCTCTAGCGCTCGCCACCTCCCACATCGCCGTTCATCGTCTTCCCTCCATGCAATCTACACGCCGCCGCCAGTTCTATGTTCTGCCTCTTCGACTTGCCGCCGTTTTGCCTCTTCGACTCGCACCAGCACTGCTAGATCTACTAGGTTCAATGAACCCTAGCGTGCACCACCGCCGAGAAGCTAGGAGGAAGAAGAAGAAGACATCTCATTGAAGAAAGCCCCAAAGCAAGACATGAATTAAGTTGTTTGTGCGAGTGGCTTATGTTGTTCAGCAGATAGCTTAGTTGTTTTGGTATTTTTTGTGTAACGTAAAAAAGGTCCTGATGTAGTGAGATTGTTTGGATTGTTACAAGGCTTTTTGTAATTTTTTGTAATTTTCAGACTTTTAGACGTGATTTTAGACTATTGCCGCTATTTTTGTTAATGTTGTAAGAAATTTTTGTATAGTTCAAATCAATGAAATTTTGAATTCATTTAGTTCGTTCATCTACTCATCAATCTTTGTAGAAATTATTTTGACTTTACTAGTTGTTGGACTTTTCGCATTTGGTAAAAAATGGAAGTTTGACACGATCGTATGAATTGGTCGAATTCATACCATCCATACCAAACCTCTGCGCGACCAAGTTTGGTATGCTGGTATGAGTTGGCCGAATTTATACCATGCATACCAAACTTGTGCGCTAACAAGTTTTGTACGTTGGTATAATTCATACCAGCATACCAAAAAATTGGAACTCATAGGGTTCAGAAGGCAGAGGCGGTATGTCAATGACGATGGATGGCAGACGAAGAACACTTTTTGCTCTATTTTGATATGAATTTTGTCCATGAATCCATTTAGTTCGTTTTGTTGATATAATATTAAAAAAAACGACGTCAAAACACGTCATCTAAAGCTGCCAACTTAAAAAAAAAAAAAAACTTAAAATGACGTCAAAACTATAAGCATTTTAGTAATCTTTCAAAACAAGCATTCCTCGATAAATGTAGATAGATTATTACTACTTGCAACGAAGAGCTAACGCCTTTTCACATTTGAACGCCTATAGATCGATAAACAAGGATCAACTAATGCTAGATATTGTAAGGTGGAGATGGAGCCTCTATAGTCCCTACTAAACTGAATCATTCTAGTTACAATGTAACACAAAAAGAACTAAGAAATATAAAAACACAACATCTAATTCCAATTCAAAGTTTTAAATAGTAAACATATGACTTGAACCTTTTTGCATATCATCTTAAGTCCAAATACCAAGGGTTCAATAATTTGGATTAATTTATTAAACTGATAGAATAAACATTGTCTAAACATATGAAATGTTGATTTTAGCTTACATTAGAAAGGTAAAGCCTAAAACTAAACAATAATTGGGGAAAACTGAAATGGTAAATGGTGAATAAAAATTGGATCTTTATCATTCCAAATTAAAGTGTAATATAAAAATGTCATTTTTACAAAAACTTTATCCACCTAATACAAGAAACCCGGCAACTTTCCCGGATAAGAGACACAACAACAAATCCAACAAAATTCCATCTTGGGTCAAAACAATAAACAATAGAACACACCCACACACTCCAAGAACAAATATACATGATGAGAGAGAGAGAGAGAGAGATTACAAGATGTGAAGGGAGAGTCGAATCTTGAATTGGGAATGACAAGAGGAATTTGGGGACGAGTCTGATTTGCAAAGAGAATGGCTCGCACCAAGGGGTCGGGTGGAGTTGCCCGCACCGTGAGACCGACGACAACTCCAAAAGCCGAATTCAATGAAGTTTTTCAACCCTCATGAACCGGTGGTGAGGTCGGTTGACCTCGCCCGACCCCACATATCCGCTATTGTCTGGTATTCTAGTATGAGTTCAAAAAATTCATACCAGCAATACCAAATCTCTGTGGCCAAGTGAGGTAAGCCTCGTATGAATTGGTTGAATTCATACCAGGATTATCAAACTTGAATGGTATGAATTCAAAGCATGCATATCAAACCACGAAAGTTTGGTATGCATGGTGTGAATTGACTGAATTTATACCATGCGTACTAAACTTGCAGTGTTGAGCCTGGTGTGAATTGATTGAGTTCATATCAGGCTAACCAGCGTACTAAAGACCCTCTGCATGGCATGATGTCAAACCATGTATACCAAATCATTCTAGATCTAGAAAATACTAAAGCGTGTTTAGTACCATGGAATTGAGGGCTTGTATTTGGAATTGGAGCCACCAATTCCAAATCTACTGTTTGGTACCACAAAAATATTTGGATTTGGAATTAAATTCCAATTCCAAATTCCTCAATTGCACAGTTTGAATTTCATAGCCAAAGTAAATATTTGAAATTCCATACTGATGCGGATGGTCTGGATTAGTCGTGTTGTCGTTGAGGACATGCCAATTCCGTCAAAGTTATTTGTAGCTCCCCACTCTCCTATTACTAGAATTAGTATGGGTAAGTAGGGGATGTCGATCCCACGAGGATTGCTTACTTGCCTATTTCAAAGATATGTTTCACTGCGTTGCCGCCACGCATGTTTTTGAAGTGGGAAACTATCTACCTAGAAACAAGGGTTATCTACTTATTAATTTTAATTTATCTTAACTAATCATGTTCAATAAAACTTAACTATACTTAGTGACCGAACTAATTTCTAAAAAGTAAAACGAATTCTGAAAAGTTAACTCTCTCAGCCTCTCAGGTGCTCTAGGTGGCACTATGCAGGGTGGTACTATGTATTAAGGCTGAGACAAACTTCAACAAACATTTTTTGCTTTTACAGATCTGAATGCAGGACATGTGGTCCCCCTACTACACTTGGCACAAACTAATTACAAAAAATTGATGTACGACCCCGGACCACTCCAACTCACCCATCTCCATCCCCTCCAAACCCTATAGCTTAGGATCAGAAGTTATGGCATTGCCGGACTGGATTTTCGGTGTGGTTCGTCCTTTAATTAAATTTAAGTGCGTGAAATTAAGACTACCAAACTGCCTAACATATACGTGCTACTCTACCTACCTAAACTGTTGAAACGCACGAAAAGAAATTAACATAGCAAAAACATCGAACACAAGGCTAAGCATGCTAAGATAATAGACATGAACATCTAAACTACTCATAGAACTTAACCACAATTTTCAACTTCAAATCCTATTATCTAACACTAAATAAGGAGATTTACACTACACAAACTTAAACTACGAAGTAAAAAAGATTCAACATTTAACACTAAACATTCAAAAAAACAAGGACTACGCCATTTAAACAACTTCGCAATAAGATTTAACAAACAGGATTTAACTACGGAAATTCAAAGCATATAGGTAAACGACAAGTCTTGCTTACAAACTCACTAACTACAAAATAAGATATAACTACTACCATAAAGTGTTTAATGTTTCAACTTCTTCTCAGGTGACGGAACGAAGGGCTTAAGAATCTGCGGCTAAGGATCGGAGTAGGGTAAAACTTGAGGAATGAGGTCGCTCTCCCAGAACCAAATGGCAGCTCTCTACGTCTTCTCCATCTCTCTCCCGGGAACTCCAACACTTAGGATCATTTTGCGGTGTGTGAATTTGTGGAACCAAATTCTCTCTCTTTTGATTTCCCTCTCGTTTATATACCCGCTTCTTAGGGCATGTGCGAGACATTTTCCTGTGCCCGCGCAGTCACGATCTTTATTCTGTTCCAAGGCTAGCTTCCTTAAGTGTATAATGTTCTCAAAGCATTTTCGAACAGGATCTTCCTTGACACGTCACCAGGCCAGCTCACTGGTCTTCCATGCTTGTGACTTCAATCTTCAACCTTCCACCACCTGCCATTGCTTAACTCAAGCCGAACTCTCAACATTTTCTATCTTCCTGCGCCAAATATGCACCTTTGTGCGGATCATATCATGTTTTTCTTAACTTTCAATCGGATTAAATGGCCGTAATTTGGCCTGATCAAATATCCTCACACTTAAGGCATGCTTGCCCTCAAGCATAAGTTATCTCAAACTGGCTGGATTACGGTCATTGCGGATTATACTCCTCTGACTCAAGAAAAGAAAAGAAAAGAAAAGAAAAGAAACTTACTCAAGAAATACGGAAACGCGGAAAGAAAACACAGACTCAAGAACAAAATCACTAGCATCTAGACTTTAACAACCAAACTAGGCAGTTGACATGCGGTAAATTTGGTTAACACTTAGAGTTAAGGGCCGACTTTAAGTAATACATGGTTCTCTCCTTTCAATTCATCTCAGGTAAATTCCATCATTAAGCTTTTTCCAAGCAGAATTAGAGATATTTCGCGGTCAAGTCATGGATCAGAGAGGTCTTAATTATTAGGACGTAATGGGGCTAAGAGTTTGTTTTTTTATAGGTTAGGCCCTAATGGTCCTAGGCTTGATTTTACTTGATCCCGATAATATTTTCACTGGGGGCATTGCATCTTGCCTCGACCGTCTGAAGGTGTTCACATAGGGTATTTCTGTTATGATTGCTTGATAGAATTTTTTCTATCTTCTTTACACCTTGCTTTTCTCATTTTCATCGTAGCTTTTTTGCTCTTTTGACATTTTGCCCTTTTTGCACCTTTACTCAGCCCAGTGTATTGGTACTCTGATTGCCTTTTGTATATTTTTCTGGTTAAAGAACAAATAGGATTCATGCTCAATCAAGGCTTCTAGGGTGTTTGCTTAGGCGATGATTCTAAAGAATTAGGTTCAAGTGGTCACCCTATGCCTCTGAGCATCCTCCATTTTCTTGACTTTTGAATATCTAAATTATGCTTTCTATCTATATCTCTCAAAAAGGAATAATCGTGGAGACTGCTCCACTTATCTCAATTCCCTCCTTTGAGTAGGGTAATGCATTACTTGAGGTATTTCGTCATACTCTAATTAATCAGATTTGTCAACCAAATTATTAAATGCCTATAAACTGTCTAATCTATTGGTGGTTATACTAGTGATGACTACAAGGTCAGCGGACAATTTCACCCTCCTCACACTTGGACGAAACAAGGTGTGTCCAAGGTGCGGGATGAACTGTCGGCTAGACAAAACAAACAAACAACATCAAGACTTAACGACTAAAAAACAAAGAAAAGAAAGAAAGAAAAGAAAACTAGGGGAAGTTATAGCTAATTACCAGTTGCGCCTGCTTTGGCGCGCACGTGTGTGCTTTGATGAACTAGGTCTATTGAGATTTATTGTGGCTTGAGTTCCTTCTTCCTCTACTTCAGCTTTTATGCTCTTCGTTGGGCTAGTAGGTGGTGTTGTTTCCTCTTCATCTCTTGTGGCTCCCTCGAGTGGTACGGCTGGCTTTTGGACCATGTTTCACATGTCCATCGTAAAGGTTCCCACATACACACACACATGTCCCCCCTCTCTCTCTCATACACACATACACACATACACATACACCATTTCTCTCACACACCGCCATCTATCCATTTCTCTCTTTAGTTTTTTTAGCATCTAATTTTCAAATTATATCCTTTTTTTAGTCATATCATTTAGAATTTTCGTGGTTTGTTCTTCAGAAATTTTGAGAAGAACAAAACATATTTATTCATTTGATGAGAATTCAATTATTTGGTTTGTTCAATTTAATTTTCTACTGAACTAATCATATGTTAATGCCTACGAATACGTATTTGGATTATATAAAATAGATAATGTATGTCATATTTATGGAAGGGTGTGTTTTGTATTATGAATTTGTTTAGTGTCAAATTTATAAAATAAATAAAAAATAGACACACACATATACACATACTCTAAATGCTACATAATGTATATAAATAAAAAATAAAATAAATTATTCAATTAAAAGTTAATGTCAAATTTTGGTTAAATTTTTTGACGTACCAGACAAAAGATTTAGGGAATTACAATATAATTCTATATCAATTACTTAATTTTATCATACAAATGATTTTGAATTGAACTAGAATATTACAATTTCAAATTCAGTTCAATAAAGTTACAATTCCAACACAGTTCCAAATCTACTCTACCAAACACACCCTTAAATGAATTCGAAAAATCCATTTGAAACTCACCAAAAACTGCCATTCGAAACCACCGTCCAACCCCTTGGCCAGGCGAGACACACGATGGTGACGCCCAACCAATCCAGCCACATTTAAGTTGCTCTCGCCCAACGCCAACTAGGCTCATTAGGCGGCTAGGTCAGGTTTTTCCTAAATTTGATTCCTTAAAAACATGGTTCCGTTTATGATGTCCTCTTAACTCGATAGAAATGTTCTTTTCACATAATTAACGAAGATATCCTACAAAATTAAGATTATACAATTAAAACAAAACTTTACTCAAAATACACCAAATAAATGTTCTTAAGCTCAATATTCAACCCTAAAGACGCATGAAAATGACGACAACATAAGATTGAATAATGTGTTGTGCAATATTCAGGTGATGCACTACAAAAAAAGCGGTGTTTAGCAAGCACCGCAGTGGTCGCCCAAAATCGACCACTTAGCGAGCACTCAACGAGCACCAAGCAAACATTACCGAGCATCTA
>JAYDZE010003487.1:0-10866 GCA_034509125.1 Monilaria moniliformis
GCGCGGAAGTAAGGGAAGTGGAGCTAGATTAACAATATTTTCGATATTAAATATTTTTTAATTTATAAATAATAAAAAATACTAAAATACCCCTATGTTTTTTCAAAATTGGTGGGGGGTCTATGGACCCCCCATATCTCTATGTGGCTTCGCCACTGATCCTGAGTATCTATATATTCTAAGAAATTCCTCAAATTATATGCTCGTAGTCCTACATGTACATTACATTACTGAGTTACATCAAAACATAAAGTTATAGTTATTTCATTCCTCCCAACATTTTGTACTACAAAATTTGTATATACCAACATATTAGTCCATCAATACTTTCTATATCAAATTTATTACACCTAATTTTTTAAATATAATTTACCTCTCTTATCATTTTTTGGCTACTGCATAAAGGCGGTGGTGGTGGTGGTGATGGGTGGTTTATCCAATAAGCACATGGAACAAGGATTTCCTCCTCATAAAAAAGAAAAATCACATGACACTCTCTTTGTTCCAATATATAAAATGACTGAAATTTTCACAAGGGTTAAGAAATCTATTAACAAATAAATTATACAATAATATTTTTAATATATTTATATTTATTTTGATGGTGAATTAATGCTAAATAGTTAATCAAAGAATTAAATAGAAGTATATTAGTAAATAAGTTAAAAAATAATTATCAGCTTATGTAATTAGGATATCCAAAAAGAAAAAAAAATTTATATAATTGGGGTGGATGAATAGAGTACAAAAAAGGGGACGATACTTATTATCTTTAATTATTGCATAAAATTGAATATTATTTTAGAACGTAACATTTATAAGCACCAACTAAAAGAAAACAAATGCATGTCTTTGTCATGATGCTCAAATATTAAAGCCACAGAATCCTAGATTGAATTGCCATTTGTCCAAGAAAGTTAAAACCAACATAAATTATATCAGATATTAAATAAAGTGATAAAGTTGATGAGCCAATAAAAGATTCCCCAAAAAACAAGGGACCTAAGTGCTATAAAGTAGATAGTACAAGTTGTTAATTTGATTTTCTAGAAAACCTTTGTTGTCCAACAGATGCATTGTACTACTACTTCTGCCATAGGATTCAATACCTTGGATTTGGGGAAACTACCACTGGTTTTTAATATTTCTTCTTAAATTAATAATCATATTCCAGTGGTCCAACCTCCATTAAATCTTGGTGGGTTCAACCAATATTACCTATCATTTCGAACTTGTGAACAGTTGATGTCACAAATGCTTCATCCCAAGAATTACACATTAATATATATGATTTCATTAACTTAAATCTCTCTTCAATTAAGTATGTAAGTCCATAATATATAAATATTAATTCATTGTTGATATTTTATCCTAAAAAAGAAAAGAAGCAATTAGGCTGATATATGAATTTGATAAAATGCCGTTATTGGTATTTTATTTGAAATGAACATTTTATAGCTGCAAGTAATTGGTGCATGTGGTCCAAGCAGCACTCAAGGTTAGCCCCTTCCCACCCCGTTTGCCCTCTCAATTCACTATATTAAACCACTACCTCTTCACACCATCTCTCCTCCCAGCTCCCACAATTCTCACCAAGAATTAACGCACCACCGCGCCGCCCTAGAACCACCCACACCGGTTTCGCTGCCGTACAGCTAAAAGAAAAACAATATGAGGCCGTCCGCTTCTCACTTCGCCGGAGGAGAATACAACCAGCCCCATTTCCTCGATTCCTGCTCTCTCTGCCACAAGCATCTCAACCAAAACAGTGACATCAACATGTACAGGTTGGTTGAAATTTCTCACTTTTGAGAAAATGAGATGTAGTTTTTGTTCAATTTCTAGGTCAATTTATTTACCTATTTTTTCGTTTGTTCCAATTCTGCAGAGGAAACGCACCGTTTTGTAGCCAGGAATGCCGGCAAGAACAGATTGAGATGGACGAGGCAAACGAGAAGAGATGGAAAATGTTTTCCAAGAGATCTAACACTGTTAGACAAAGCAAGGATTCAACTAAGGAATCCGACACCAACAAAGCCGTTCGAACAGGAACCGTTGCTGTAGCCTAAATGCATATCAACATTCAAATCTCCAAAAGCAAAATGAAAATAAAGGGGAAATCGGAGAAAAAGGAGACTTATTGGTATTTTCTCGAAATTCCTCATGATGAAAGGTGTTTCTGAGAATTACGAGGTGGAGTTTGATCTGTAAAGGAAAGAAGGTGGGCAGGAAGAAGGAGAGGAGAGAGATCCTGCTAATACAATTTTGATTTTAATGTTTTATTTTTATTTTTATTTTTAATTTTCTTTGTTTCTTTTTTTTGCGGTTCTGTAACATTTCTTGCCTCTCTTTTCTTTTATTTCTCGGAAATCAAATAAATAGCATTTTGATGTCTATATGATGAAGGCCCCTTCATTGGGATTCTACGAAATAGAAATCTTTGTGAATTCTCTCTCTACATTCTTATAACTGGGACTTGGAATCAGATTCTACTGATTAATAGTTAATATAACTCAATTATTGATTAATTAATCTGCATTGAGGGTTTCTTTACGTGGATATAATAAAATTCACAGAGATCAACGATTTATTTTATTAGAATGATGTAATAATACACGCAAGATTTGGATTCCCTTGCATGAATATAATGCATATTTCACAATTGATCAAATTTTGGATTCTAGTAAATTCAAAATTAAAATGGTCAGATACATTTACTTCATTCACGAACTTCTTACTCAACATATTACAATTGTCAAATGATTGATGATTCAATGCTTCATTTACATTCATATGTTTAGTAGATGATCTACATGATGTTCTCGAATTTGTGCACGTGTAATCTCGAATTTAATTTTTCAAATAGAAAAAAAAAAGTGAATTTTGGGGACCGGTGTAAGGTCCACTTTGCAAATTACTTTATTGAGCTCAAAAAAGTACAAAAAAAATAAAAAATTGAAAAGGTGAGAAGCTTCTATGAAACTTCAAGGAAGCACATGCCCGATTTAAGATTCTTTTTACGTAATGATTTTGGTAGAAATTATATTTGCTTAGTGTTGAAACTTTTTCTCCTTAAATGTTGTACTGTCTTTGAATTATTATATTGGAAATAAATAAATAGAGATTCTTGTAGAGCCCAATCACAAGATACCAATTATTTGAGCAAATATTTAATACTAGTAAAAGTGTTTTGAGGTGGGACACGTAGTAGACATTTGTAACATCGACATTAACTTCAGAGATTGTAGATTTATAAATAATTTTCTTAAAGATTTGTAGATTTGGGGCAGACCCCTATTATTTAATTGAGTTAGGCCATTCAAACAATGAAAGTATTTCGTAGTAATATATTCTCTACGTACATTAAAAATAGTTATATTTTTCTATTTTATTTCATTCATCAAAATTAATCATATTTTATTTTTAGAAAATTTCTCTCAATACTTGATCAATTATTTTTTTTTCTCTTTCTGACCAATTAAATCTCATATCGTCAATTAATAGGACAATTTTTAGTGAAGAGGAGTATGACACTAATTCATTATGACATTTGAATTTAGTATAAATTATACATTAGTAGTGACGTGACAAAGTAACTTACTTCGTAAATGCATTTATTTAATAAAGTATCTACATATTAATAGAAAAATTATTAATCTCGAAATAGTCCGATCCATTCCAAAGGCATCCTCAAACGACCGCAGTTTAATGATTTGCTATAAAGCGTCAATTCTTACAAAAATTGATTTATGGGGTCTCCCATCAACGGGAAGACCAAAACACCCTTTAAGGTGTGAGTCAATATATTTTATTTAAATCATATTCCAGCTTGTATTTTAAAATTGGATTTTAACTATAATAATAATAATAATAACAATAATAATAATAGAAAATATCAGATAAAGACAACATTTAAGCATGTATCGGAAAGAGTCTCAGTGCATTGATCGTAACAACTTGGCATACATTGTTATAAAAATGTCCAGAAGCATTTTTAAATAAAAATAAAAATTGACGTGTTATGTCGATAGCATCTGGTGATGAAGGATTTGTAAAGGTGTGGCGAGGAATATATGCTTTCAAAATTTTTGTAACATGTTTAAATATTGTATTAATTTATGATGTTTTATCTAATAGTAATGATAATACAATGATATTAAAATATGTGATATTCATATAGAGGCGATGGCTAATGACATCAAAGATTGTCAAACATTTCACATTTCCTGTTAGAATAAGAAGATTTGTCAAAGATTATTAAATGATGCACCTGTTGCTTCTGCAAGACTCTCAATTTTCAATAATTTTTAATAAATTCTCAATGAATGAAGATATGAATTTCCTTCTTATAAACAAAATACACGTGTAATTCCTTAATAAAAGAAGATATATTAGTTTGCTGGTTTCGCCATTTCCATGTCCAAGGGTATCAGCAACAGAGAGAACCTTATTATATTCTCTTGTACTATTAATGACCCACAATAATGTTCTTCTTAAAATTTTAAAACCTGCATTAGATGTCGAACCACACTTTTTTTTTACACCATTTATCGCTTATTTTTAAATTCTTTCACAATTCACATATTTTTTAAATTATGTAATTAAAATAATAATTTTATTTAAATTAAAAAATAATATAATTAAAATTTTATTATTTTATTAAAATAAAGAAAATTACGTAATAAAAATTCTAAAATTACATTAATTAAAAACCTAAAAATTAAATTATTAAAAGCTGAAAGATTACATAATTTAAATCCTAAATTACATTATAGAAAACCAAAACTATTTTAATTCATACCCAACTGTTTCTTTAAACTGCTAATAAGAGGGTGGTGGTTTTTAATTTGTTCCTCTGTCATTTTAGATGTGTCTTATATGTTGCCATCGAAGAACAACTTATACAAGGCGACGTTGTTCTTTCATTCTAGTGTGCGCCTCATGTTAGTTATCCCCTCTATTGCTCCAGTGCTTGAGAATGTCGCATTCCAATTCCCATTGTGTTTTTGTCACTTTCTGGCCAATAGGGCGGCTCCTACTCAACTCCTCGCTCAGAACATGATTGGGTCGGCCTCTCCGCTTGTGCTGAATTGGTCGTCAAAGGTATGCTTTGTTCACTCCGGTTGGCCGACCCGCTATCAGCCCACTTTTTGTTCGGGGTTAGCCGCATCGCTGCCCTCCCACTTCTCCCAAGTCTTCACATACTTGAACGACTTTTGTTCTTGTTCAAGTAGGTGGAAAACATATCCTTCAAAATGTCTGACGCATTGGAGCCACTTCTTCTTTCCCTTTCAACTGCGTTATAGAGGGCGCAAAATTTGGAGAATTCGGGTTCACTTTATCGTAATGGCCTCGAACCATAAGAGCCGTGCGTCTAGGTGTGCCTTTAGGGTGTACCTCGCTGTACTTATTGTCAACCTTCGTCCATAACGACGATCCTTTTTGTTAGTTACCATAGATCGCATCTTCGCTAACATCGACGTACAACTCGAAGATACGCACTGGTTCGTCCGTGGAGTATGCAACTCCGACGTCGGCTATGGACCTCTCCGCATCGTCGGACATGTTGATCGCGTCGAGATGTGAAGACGACATGATGAGACAAGGAGAGTCAGAACTCGCCGGTTGAGAAGCCTTGTCGAAAGTATTTGGATCGTATCCAAATATAGTTGGATCGATCCCTTGTGATAAAAGGTGCTGAATCAAAACTTGATGGTTGGGAGCATTAGGAAAGTTAGACATGGTAGAAGAATGTTGGAAGAGATAAACTGTAATAACCGTCGATTTTCCGTTAACTAAAATGTGCTATTAATTTGCGCTTAAGGATTATAATTGGAGGATTTGTTTGGTAACTTGGAGAATTGAAGTAGTTCTTGCACTCTTAATTGCAAAAAAAAAGGATGAAGTAAGAAGAATTAATTTGCAACATATCAAATGCGTGATTGAATAAATTACAATACAACGAAGATCCTTATGGAATTTGCCAATCACTATTCGAAACAATCCCACATGCTCAAAGTATCCAACAAATCTCACAATAGACGGATTTAGAGTAAATATGAAAGGAAATGTATGTCAGTAGCCAATCTTGCAAGTCCATTCTCAAATTATGATGAAGATTTTTGACTTGAAAATCTATCCCAATTGTAGTACATTTGACGTAGGAACATACAACAACAAGTGGGAACTCCATAAATACTTGGCCACTTTTCTCATTCCAATTTCACGTATCCAACATAGCAACATAACCACAAACACACTCAATAACAAATACAACACATACT
This sequence comes from Monilaria moniliformis, assembly GCA_034509125.1. NCBI lineage: Eukaryota > Viridiplantae > Streptophyta > Magnoliopsida > Caryophyllales > Aizoaceae > Monilaria > Monilaria moniliformis. The sequence continues at coordinate 6,285 of JAYDZE010003487.1, forward strand.
CCATCTAGCAAGCAACTCAACCATTTTCACGATGAAGGCGAGGAGACCTTAAAGATAATCGGAGTTTTGAAACCCCAATCCATCAAGGTGTAATCTCCACCCTTTTACGACACAAATATGAGCATGAGATAGAATGAATTAGAATTAGGGGCTGCCCATAATTCTCCAATATCTTAGCACGTAATAGAATCTCGACAACATGCAAATTTGCCAACAAATCCAACCAACAATGCATGCTCAAATTTAACGACACATGGAATTTGTAACTAACAATTAAAATCGCATAAAATGTGACGAATGTGTTGAGATATAACTTATCTTAATTCAAAAATCAAGGCAACGAGAGGCTGGCTCAGCTCCGTCAACGGCTCCCACGCTGGCGAGTCGATGACGTTAAGGAAACCCTGAGGTGAAAGGAAGGAGGCAAATGGCTGCCCTTGCATGAACAACCCCTCGGTGGAGCCACAGTAGGCTACACGGGCCACGACAGGCGGCGGCGGGTGGCAGTAAAGGTCGCCGAAAAATGAAAAAAAGAAGGGTTAGCTAGGGTTTTGAATATATATATATATATAAAGAATGAGAAGGGAATGAGACTTACCGGTGGCGGCACATGACGGCGGCCCCGGCGACGTGACAGTGACAACGGTCGAGGCGGGCCGAGGCCTAGAAGGAGCGGCAAGGCGGAGAGAAGTAGATCTGGCCTCCCGTCACACACACGACAGCTCAGCGACAACGGCGGATCCAACGGTGGCAGTGGCAGCGACGCCACGAAGAGAAGATTGAGAAGAGGGAGAGATGAGAGAAAGAGAAGGAGAAAAAGAGATGGAGAAAGAGAGGGATGATGGACCAAACCAAGAGAAAAAGACAGGAGAGAGGCGTCGACGACTGGCGGCGCTACGAGTCGGCGCCGGTGAAGACGACAGAGGCAGACGCGTGAAGGCGGCAGCGACGAGAGAGAGAGAGAGAGAGGCGAGATAGCAAGAGAGAGAGAGTAAGTGAAAGAGAATGGCGAAAGAGGGGCGAAAGAGGATAGAGAATGAAGGGGGACGAGAGGCAAGCATGGGCAACGGGGTGGCGGAAACCGGTCGGCCGGCCGACGGTGGCGGCGCCGCCGCATGAAGAAGGTGGCGGCGGCGGGTAGGAGAGAAGAAAAAGAAGAGGATAAGAGAGAGAGAGAGAGAGAGAGAGAGAGAGAGAGAGAGAGAGAGAGAGAGAGAGAGATGGGGGGATGGATGTGTGTGAAGAGTGTGTGTGTGAGTGGGTTAACTCAAAACCCTAAAACCGGTTCTCAGAAAACTGAACCAGAGCGAATTACTTAGTTAGATGGGCTCAAATATTGGGTCTTGGGAATTTAATTCATGGGCCTGCAAAGATTGGGCCAATGAATGGATGATTGGGGTTTGGAAATTAATTTGTGGGCTTTTGTGATGGGCTAAATAAATTAATTAATAGACCTGAGGAAATGGGCCGAGAAATAGAAGAATTGGCCTAGTAATTTATTTTATGTTGGGCCTAATAAATTAAATATGTGGGATTTAGTAACGGGCTCATTTAAATTTATTCATGGGCTTGAGAGATTGGCCAAAAAATAAAGAGTTGGGCTCTAATTTATTTTATGTTGGGCCTAACTAATTAAATAGATGGGCCTTTCTTGAACCCCAATTAAATTTAATAATGAGTTTGGATAATGGGTCCAATCAAGTTAATATTTGGGCTAATGGAGTGTATTAGTTTAATTAATGTAATTAAGTAATTAATTATTTAGTAGCTTAATTATCTTGGAATAATTTAGTACTTAATTAATTTAAGTACTTAAGGCTTGATTAAAATAATTACCTCTTAATTAATTTTCAAAAAGAAAATTTAATTATAAGGTTATAATAAATTAATCTAAAGATTTATTTATAAGAAATTAAATACAATTATTCAAGAAAAATTCCCAACTTAATTAGTTAATCTTCGGATTAATTTTGAATAATTAAATTACCCGATTTAATTACTTCAAAGGAATTGAGATTTCCTTAAACCAAAGAAATTAAGAATAAATGAATCCTTGATCAAGAAAGATACGAAAATTATCACTGAATGAATAGCGAGATAAGGAATTCTTAATGGATATGCCAATGAGGCGAGAAGTAGATGACATACTCTAGTAATGCACGTGCATATCACGCAATTATAGAAATTATTCTCTTAAGCTAAAATATAGCTTACCCTTTATAAAAGGGCAATCACGAGAGAAAAGACGATTCAATCACTGAGGTATTATTCCTAGTCAAGGAGAAGGTCAGGTGGGTTTTTTATAGTCCAACTATGGGCGTTATATATACTCAAATGTCAAATGCTTTCAATAAAGATATGATTTTGATATTCTTATCAGAACCCGATCTAAGGTTAATGGAATTACAGTTATTGTCATGCCAAAATGCTTGTTTTATGAGAATGCTGATTTGTTGGATATGCCAAGATGTTATGAAATTGAACTCGGGTCCCAAAAAAGGTAGCGTCCCTCTTCAGACTAGTCTACACAAGGGGACCGCGAGTCATCGAGCAGGTTGGCCGGTCCAGTGATCGTGGAAGGTGACCACCTTCTCAGCACAAGTTAAGAAAGGGTGACCGTGGGAGGTGGCCACCTCCCCGGCACGTTATGATCAAATATGACTTATGAAGAAGTCCTAACATGCTTATGATCAGGTTGAGACGTGAATGAAGAGGCGGGTGTGCTGAATAAGTCTGAGAATGTTCCTTTTCTAGATAAGATTCTCGGAGGTGAATGTCTTCACACATGTCATCTTGTTCTATGTTATTCCACTGCGTAAAAGTATGAGCTAAAGAATTGATAATGTATATTCCTTCTAAAACTCCGATTTATCATTTCCTTAATTGTAAGACTATTCTATTCAACTATTCGAGTGGTCGGTACATTTCTGTTGATGAAGTTATCAATTGATGTCCATGAGACATATATCGAAGTTGCTACCCCATTCTAATACCGCTTCTTAATCCCCCCAGTCACGATAACCGAGCATATTATCCTTGATAAAGTGCGGCTGTGACATAAACTAGATGAGAGTGTTGGGAGAGATAAATAAATTGATGCGAGTAATGAAATGTGAGTTTTGAGGTATTTATAGAAGGAAAATAAATAATAAAGAAAAGTGAAATGGTCGTTGCAATTTTAGCTGCTGGCTATTATTTTTTGAAAAAAAAAGCTAAACATAGCCGTTGCGTTTTTTTTTTATTATATTTTATTTTAAAATTCTTTATTAAAAATAAATAAATAAATAAATAACGGTCAAATTCAGCAACCGCGGGGTCTAGCGCGTGTCATGCACTCACGCTTTGAGTAACACAAAGTTCGAGAGCGCGAATGCACGCGTGACGGCGGGACGCAGCCCGCAAGCCCTGCCTGCAGCTCTAGTCGGCGGCTCCCAGGACTGCAATGGTGGGCAGCCTGCGGGAAGCGAGTCGCCGTTGCAACTGCCCTAACCCATGGAAGACATAATCCACACGTATAATTTGCTTTTTTTTTTAATGAGCCAGAAATTAATATTACTCAACGAACGTCTCGACATTTCTAACTCATAGAGAAAGGCCACAAATCCACAAATGTTCAATATCACAATATTAAGCAAAATGTGCTAGAGAAAAGACAACTCCATTCGCTGAACGATACATATAATAAAAACCAACTACAAAACTACGAGACGCCGCCTCCAACATTTCTAACGTATAATTTGCTTTTGGCCCATTATTATATACTATACTATGTTGTTTTTCTAGAAGATGATAATTATATAAATTTTAATAAAATTATTTTATTTCCCTAAAAGATATAAGCATAACATAAAACCATCAATTTTTTAAATTATCATACACTATTAATATAAATAAATATGAAAGAAAACTTAAGTTGCCACCCATGGAAGTAAGATTACTTTATTCTAATATTCATACTCCTCTATGAATTGAAAGAAAAATTATACTCCTATATTTTGAAAGCTAATGTAATTTTATGTTCGGTTCAATTACTTAATTTTCTAGAACTTTGGTTTCGAACTTTCGAATTAGCTATTTTTTTTAAAAAGGTAATTATTTGATTCGATAAAGAATATCCAAAACTGAATTCAGTAGCTCGTTTTTAAAAGGGTTAATTACTAAAAAAAAAAAAAAAAAAAAACGTTATTTGACCAACTTTTGGTCAAAGACAACTTCTATAAATGTGTTGCGAAGGTAACTTAATAATTTGATTTTGTAGTTAAATGAAGTAATGAACACCCCTTAAATATTCTAACAAATGAAAAATATTGTAGCATGATTTTTTCTAACATCCAACTGTTTATTTCTTCGAGATCTCCAGTGAGAGTGCGAAAGAAAATTTATATAACGATGTTCCTCAATTATCGAAAAATTTAATGTGTGACTATTTTACAACAGAAAAAGTTATTATTACAAGTTTTTAAAAGGGTAAATTGCCGAAAAAACCACCAAGTTTAGCCAAATTATGGTTAATCCCGCAAGTTTCAAAATCAGCCGATTATATCATAACTTTAACAATTTTCGCAATTGTCCCATGGCAAAA
>JAYDZE010003498.1:0-10866 GCA_034509125.1 Monilaria moniliformis
TATATATAATTTATGTAAATTTATCTTTATTTTTCTTTTTAATGTAAAATGACTTTCTCCACGAATAAAAAACCCACACAATATCAAACCAAGAAATCACGCCGTGATATGCTACACCCAATGATATAAATAAATTAACAAAGCAAATGGGTAATTTGGAAAAATAAAAATGTATTGGTAATTTGGAATTTACATATGTCATACTGGCGTCATGTGTGTGAGTGTGTGTTTTGAAGAATCGAGAGTCAAACCAGCAGCAACTCCTCCAATCTTCATCTTCCACAGCAGCCACCCGCCATTGAGATTCCATCACAAATACTTTTACAAAACAATGCTTTGACTAAAATTCGCCAACTTCCCTATTTATCCTCTCACCAATTTCATTTCTCGTCTTTTCGTTTCTTCCTCGTCATTTCCACCTCAAACCTAAACCGCCTTACATTTCCTCGAATTTTCCTTAGATTCATGCATCGCTAGAGACAGAAAGAGAAACTCCTTTTTTCCTCCTCCTTTCCTAGTTGGAAAACAGAGTATAATTCCTGATTCCCTTCTTCCCAATGATTACCAGACCTCAAATCCTACAAACCCCACACGAAACAAACTTAGTGTAGCTTTGGGTTTCTTAATATGAAGCTGATTTTCTTGATTTTCATCCTGTTTCTATCTCTTTCCGTCTGCGCTCTGTCCGCGCCATCTCCGAACGCAAATCCCACAAACACAACCTCAAAATGTCCCATGAATTTGGATTATGTAAGCACAATCCCATGGGATGTTTCCGAGTGCAAAGACCATCTCTCTCCCAACAGCACCAGGTGCTGCCAAGCCCTTCTCTCTCTCTACGGCGTAGCATTCGCGGAGTATCTAAAAAATACATCTTTTTTCCAGCTCCCAGATTTGCCCACCTCAATTTCATGCCTCCAAGATTTCCAGACAAAATTGAGCTCTCTTTCTCTACCGTCCAATCTGACATCGGTGTGTTTTGATCCTATGCAATTCGTCACATCCCCAAACATCTGTGCCTCGATTCAATCCACTGAAGATTGGGCGGAGAAGCTGGGGAATTCGACCGAATTGGACTCTGCTTGCAGGCCAGACCTCACCGATCTCACCTCTTGTGATGCTTGTGTTGCTGCGGGTTTTAGGGTTCAATCAAGTTTGACTGCAATTGATGGTAATAGGTCTCATTCCACAGATTGTTTTTACTTTGCTGTTTTGTATGCTGCTGGAATTGTGAATCAGTTTGGACCTGAAAGCATCGGTGCTGTTTCCTGTATATTTGGTTTGTCGGTTGTTTCTCACAAGAGCTCGTCTAGCAAGAGGCATTCCGGTTTGATTTATGGCGTGGCTGGAGCTGGTGTGGCTCTTGTTTTGGTGTCTTGTTTGTTGGGGTTGTACATTTGGTGGGGTAGGAAGTTTAGAGAGAGAAGTGATGAGGGAGAGGAGGAATTGGGGTCTAGGCCAAGAAGGCCTACCATAGTGTCTATATGGTTCAAGATTCAAGAACTTGAGAAGGCAACGGATGGGTTTTCACCTAAGAACTTTCTTGGGAGAGGGGGTTTTGGGATGGTTTATAGAGGGACATTGAGTGATGGAACGGTTGTTGCAGTGAAGAAGATAATAGAATCTGATATTGAAGGGAATGTTGAGTTCTGTAATGAAGTAGAGATCATTAGTAACTTGAAGCATAGGAATCTTCTACCTCTTAGAGGGTGTTGTGTGGCTGACAATGGAGCTCCACACGAGAGTGAGCGTTATCTTGTTTATGATTACATGCCGAATGGGAATCTTGATGATCATCTGTTTCCGGTGAGTAACAGTGGGAATTCTCCGTTGTCGTGGCCTCTGAGGAAGAGTATAATCATGGATGTGGCGAAAGGGTTGGCTTATCTGCATTATGGTGTTAAGCCGGCTATCTATCATAGGGATATCAAGGGGACTAATATATTGTTGGATAGTGAGATGAGAGCAAGAGTGGCGGATTTTGGGTTGGCAAAGCAGAGCAGGGAAGGGCAGTCTCATCTCACAACTCGTGTGGCTGGAACGCATGGGTATTTAGCGCCTGAGTACGCCCTATACGGGCAGTTGACTGAGAAGAGCGATGTGTACAGCTTTGGGGTCGTTGTTTTGGAGATCATGTGTGGGAGGAAGGCTCTTGATCTATCTGCGGGGTCGCCTCTGATCACGGACTGGGCTTGGGAGCTCGTGAAAGGTGGGAAGCTCGAGAAGGTGTTGGATCCTTGTCTGGTGAACAATGGGGATTCACAGAGTATGAATCCGAGAGGGGTTATGGAGAGATTTGTGCTCGTTGGTATTCTGTGTGCTCACGTCATGGTCGCCCTAAGGCCGACCATTGTAGATGCATTGAAGATGTTGGAAGGTGATATCGAGGTTCCTATGATTCCGGATAGGCCAACCCCTCTCGGCCACCCCTCGTTCCAGAGGAATTTCAGCATTTCTCCGGCATTGAGCGCGTTGCAGCTCAATCTCGGAGACATGCTTAGGTGAAGAACCCTAAACAAGATGTTTTTGCTTCTTTGTCTGTCTGGAAACTGGTAACTGATGACAAATTCAAGATTTTCGGATTTGGAAGTGCAACGGCAGTTTCATCAGCAGAGCTTCAACTGATAAGATGGAAAACATCTGAGAATTTAGAGGTGTTCTTGAATCTTTTGAAGATGTACAGAGTTTGTATACATATTTATAAGCCATTCTGTTGAAATGATTTCATGTAAATAGATATGAATTTATCTATGTTCTGAATCTAATCTTTTTCTTGAGTAGTAAACTATATGGTTGTGGAATTAAGATACTAACGTTTCCCACGTAGCTTCGCACCACTATTGGTGGCAACCAATTGTGAAAATCAACGGTTCTTCTCGTACGATGTAGTACCGAGATTGCATCAGAGAGTGCTCAAGCGTGAAATAAAGATGGGATCTGGTGGTAATGGTAATGGTGGCCATTAAAGTATCACTTTGGTTGGTTTAGAATGTAATTTTTTGTGCTGATTGATAGCCAAGTGTCTGAATTTTGCTGCATTTCAACGTTGGTTTTGTATGGTGTCCAATCTTTCCTACGTTGTCAACTACTAGGTTTTCTATTTCCTTTTCTTTCTTTCTTTTTTCCTTTTCTCTTGGGAGTCTTGATATGAAATAACAGTATGATTTATTTGGTGCCAACTTATTTGTTTATCAAAAGTCGCTTTTAATCAACTTGGGACACAAGCTAGTAGCTTTTGGTACTATGTGAAATGCACGATGTGTATCGAATATCGTACCACTATAATATTACAAATGTGCATTGGTTAAATTTATTTCTCATTCCCAAATTGAACCGAATATTTTGTACATTCCACCTTTCACAAGACTTGACAAACTAAAGAACTGATGAGCCCCATATTGGGGGAAGCACACAGAAATTCAGTTTTGAGATGCCTACTTCTTGAAAAAGAAATGTATGGGAGAATAAGCAGAAAAATGGTAAGAGAATCTTTTCTCCTCAACAGAAAAAAAGAAGAAGAAAAAGGGACACCTGCATTTGAGATAAGCAGTCAGAAATTCTGTTGGGATCCCATGTTGTTTATACTCATCTCCTGCAAATCCATCTTTTCCCAAAAATGGAGAGGTGGAAGCTCTATGGAATTCAGAATCTGTTGCTTATCTTTTTCCACCTTTATCTTTTCTCTTTAGAGGATTGGCATTATTTAATGAAAAAGAAAATATATATTTGTGTATAAAGAGAGAAAGCAAATTGATGAAACAATGTTGATGCAGAGAAGCTCATCATTCCCTGTCCATAAATAACCAGACTGAAATTAAATACTTGAAAGGATTACACATCAAAAAGGGTAGAAGAAGCTAAAGTGCACTCATTGATGTGTTGTAATTTATTCCTGTGTCAGTGTTCTTGCTAAATGGGAAGATTCTGAATCATCCTTTCAATCCACTGTTGCTTAATTGCTCCCAACAAACAAATTCTCTTTATGCAACTAGAAATCAGTGCTCAAAAACTTTCACTATAAAAAGGGAAAGAATATCATCTCTGTATTCTTCTCCACCTTTCCTCTCCATTCTCTCTCTTCCTCTCTCGTGATGAGCCATTCTCGCTCCTCTCCCTCCACCTCCGTCAGCGGATTCCTGAGCTTCTTGGCGGGCGAACTCGATAATCTGGATCACCTCTTTCTCTCTCACAACTTGATGTCAGTAACCTTCCTCCAACACGTGCTTTCCTCGCTCCGATCCTTCCATTCCCATCTCACCTCATTAGTCCAGAAGCTTCAGCTACCCCTCGGGGACAAATGGCTCGACGAGTACATGGACGAAACCTCCCGCCTCTGGGAGGCCTGCCACGTCATCAAATCCGGCGTCTCCGCCATGGAAAACTACTACTCCTCCGCCTCAAATACCGCCTCTTTGCTCCGCGATCACCGCACCCTCACCCCCCACCTCTGCACCCAGGTTTTTGTGAATTACATTTTGAATTCGCAGTGAAGGGTAAAATTGCAAGAGTTGACGACGAATGGATGTTTTTCTCTTCTTTTTTTTGTGTAGGTTATTAGGGCGATCAGTGGGTGCGAGAGGGAGCTGACGGCGCTGCAGCACGAGAACAGGAGCGTGGCAGAGATTAAAATTCAGACATTATCTTTAAAATTTAAGGAAAATGGAGTATCCGAAGCGAGGTTCAAACGATACAATGGTTTTAGAGAGGTTTTATACGCAATGAGGCATGTGAGCACATTGCTTCTATTGATTCTGATGAGTGGGTTGGTCTACTGCTGGCCGGAAACCAGCTTTTATCGAGGCGAGCACGATCAAGGGGCGTCCACGTCCTCGGCTGCCAACTTACATCAGAGGGTGGCGAGCGCGGTGGGCCATCAGCCCGGGATCATGCTCTACGAGCTGAGGAGGTCGGCTTTTGCCATGGATGAGCTCAAGGTGGAAATGGAGAGCGTGATCGAGTACGAGGCAGAGGTTGACGTTGGTGAGAAAGTTGAGAATTTGAAGAGCTTTGTTGAAGCTTTGCAGTGTGGGGCTGAGGGGATAATCGGACAACTCGATGATTTCTTCGATGAGATTGTTGAAGGGAGGAAGACACTTTTGAACATGTGTTCACATAGATAGTTAGAGAGAGAGAGAGAGAGAGGGATGTGAATTCTTGTTCTGTTTTTTTCTGCCGTTTTCTTGAAACTCTTTTTAATCTTTTCTGGAAGCGTCGAGGTGAAAAAGAAAGAAAATCTTCAAGGAAAAGAATGTAACTCTGCCTTTCAATAAAAAAAAATAAAGCAGCATTGCCAAATATTGAGGGAAGAAACAGCAAGAATATGTCAAAGACCAAAATTTTCGTTTGAGACAGAGAACTGATTCTTTCAGTATCGTCTAATAGAGAAAAAAACAGAGCATCAGCCTTTTTCAAAAATCAAAAAAGTTAATTGCTTCGTTTACACTGAACTACCTCAAAGCAAGTGACGGCACTGACGAATTTTCCAGCAATGAATTTACCTAAAGTGACAAGGGACAAGTAATTAATATTGCACTATTGCAGAAAGAAAGAAAGAAAGAAAGAAAGAAAGAAAGTAGTAGTATTTGTTGAAAAGGAGTAGCATATTAGAGTAGTTCAACCTTGAATATTTCAAATCTTGATATCAACTACTGTTCAAAATCTTGCGTCCATTTTCATGTAAGATTCTCCTAAGTTGTGATAGTAAAATGACTAATCATTCCACTTCTGAAACCATGGATGGGAAGTGGAATAACGACCATTTGGGGGAGGGGGAGAGAGAGAGAGAGGTAATAAGATTCTTTGGGTCGCCCTTTGTTGAGTTGTTCTATAATTCAAAAGTTGGGGACTTTTAATAATGAAAAGGTCAAAGACTCAAATATATCTAAATTAAGTCTTTTTCTCAATTATATAATGTGGAATTATTCAATTTTGACATTAAACCTACGTGACATTGAAAAAATTCATTTTTACATTTGCATTTCTTTATTAAATTCACGATGATATCCTTCCAAAATCTTATATTTTTGCAAAATTCCCATTAGAACCAGCTACAGTCACTTCAAACTCACTCACAATCTTGAACCGATGTCTTGCCATGTCTTTGCCTCGTCTTTGAAATGGATAATCATAATGGACGATCAACCACATAGATTGATTCATAGAGAGAGAGAGAGAGAGAGGATGAACGTAACCTTTTGATTTTGAAGGTCCCTAATTTGCCCTAAACTGGTAATGTAAAAGCCGCAGTCGCGTGTAACAAAATCTCCTTTTACAAATACTACATAAAATCTTCTGATAATCGTACACATAGTCACATACATATAATAACAAGAGCCGATTACACTCCCCCCCCCCCCAACGAATTCAATAATCAAGTGAACTCTTTATAATATTTATTATAAGCAGTATAAAAACTAATGAGGCTTTACACAAAATATAAACCCTGAGTCACCAGGACAAAACAATAGCAGATCATAAGGTCTCCTTCCAGCCTCCATGCAACGACTCTAACATGGCCTCCAAAACGTGTCTCATACTCTACCAAGGGGGAGCGTGTTGGCATTCCACCATTCCACAGGCACGATGACGAGTATGATGGCCCATCCGTCATGCAGTCAACGTACGCCAAGCACACGAAATGGCCACAACCATGAAATTGAGTGTCAACGAATTGTTACCATGTATGGTGGAAGTCATGAAACTTGGACAGGCAGACCAAATCATCAATCAAATCCAGGCATAGCAAATTGAGATGCAAAACTTTCTGCTCGTGCTCGGAGCTCAACAATTTCTTTGTTGTTCTCGAGCCCCTTCAGGAGTGATTTTTGCAGTTTTCCGTGATCTCTCTGCACTGAGCTTGCAATATGTACAGCTCTAAGGAGAAAGTCAGCCATAACCTCAAAATCAGACTCAACACAGCCTCTTGATGTCATTGCAGGAGTGCCTGTAGGAATATAATGTCAGCATCATCACTCATGCGCACAAAATCACTGCAAAACCAATCCATGTATAACTGAAATTTACATGGACATACCAATCCTTACGCCTCCTGGGATGATATTGCCATTGTCATCAAAGATTGTGACTTTATTGAGCGTAATGTGACACAACTCGCAGATCTTCTCGAGAATATAACCTACATATCACCAAAGTAAAGAAAAAGATCATGACATGCTCAATAGTTAACACCAGAAGATAGTAATTAACAAACTCAATTCTGCTGGAAGCACTAAATGATTCAACTACGATTTAAATAGTAACAGCATCACATAAATGCAGAAAGAACCAAGCACCAGACACAATCAAGACCACTAAAAGAAACAAACTACAAAAACAGGGTATGCAAAATTTCGCAGAAAGGAAGCCATACTAATTCATTCCTTCTGAAAAGTTTCTGCAATAGCATGTACAACAAACAAGAAAAACACCAACTTCAAATTTCTTCAAAGGTCCCATATACACAAAATGATCATATGGAAGAATTACTCTTAACAAGCAGCATAAATTTTACTTCTCTCACCTCCTACAGTTATTTCTTAAGAAATTAAAGTATACTGTTTTGCAACACCTAATCCAACAAAAAGAATTCTGTAAAGTTAGGAAAGTACGATGTGGAATATACCTGTCACTCCAAAATTCCTTAGATCCCATATTAGCATATGATTATCAGTGCCCCCGGTTACAAGTTTACAGTGCCTTTTTATCAAAGCTGATGCCAAGGCATGAGCATTTTTTTTCACTTGTTGCATGTACGTCTTGTACTCAGGTGTAGCCACTTGTTTCAAAGCTATGGCAAGGGCTGCAATGTGATTATTGTGTGGCCCACCTTGCATTGCAGGGAAAACAGCAAAATTTATTTTTTCCTCAAAGTCATATCTATCACCACCATCTCCTTGATTCAAATGCATCCCTCGCTTTCTAAGTTTTGGGCCCCTTCTGTAGAAAATAATTCCTCCCCTAGGCCCTCGAAGACTTTTATGAGTGGTAGAGGTAACAATATCACAATATTCAAAAGGACTTGCACATTCCTGCAATACAAAGATTGCATTAAATGCTAAATTGTGTAATCAAGACATCCTAAAAGGAAAAGGCATCTAATCAAAATAGAAACGAAGCTCTAGCATTTAAAGAGAGTTCTGACAATATACTACAAGACCAGTAGTGACAATTTAACTAAAGAATATATATATGTAAAAGTAAATTTTCAAGGATCAGAATTGAAGCGTCAGCTTCTACTAAAATGGCAGAATCTTATAATCAATGCATCCAAACCAGCCAACGAGTATGTTACAAAAACAATGCATATAGCATGTTCCTTTGGAAAAATTTCAATTTGTCTGAAGACATCATTTTGGGGAAGCCATGCCATGCTAATTATGTGCAGGCTGGATAAGTCCGACTTTCCAGGAAAACAAAAGATTAAAAATCAATTACATGTAGTATTTATTTATAAACCTTACTTGCACAATCAATAATACAGAATCTATAAAACAAAAGTAACTTATTTGACAAAACGGACTACACGAAACAAAATTCACAAGGAAGTGCTCCAAAAGCAAAGTAAGGCAAAACTTGCAGCAGAAGGATAAAAGTTCAACTCATAATAGGGAATAAAAAAAATCACCTTAGCAGCTATAAGGCCGCTAATTTGAGCCATGTCACACAACAACACCGCACCACATTTATCTGCTATCTTTCTCAACCTTGCATACTCCCACTCCCGAGGATACGAACTTCCACCACAAATCAATATCTTGGGGCGAAAATCCAGAGCCTTCTCCTCAAGTTTATCATAGTCTACATAGCCTGTCTGTGGGTTAATCTTATACGGCAAACTCTCAAAAAAGATCGAGGCCCCAGACATTTTCCGCCCATTGGGCAAATAGCACCCGTGACTCGTGTTCCCTCCAGAAGGTGTGTCCAACCCCATTATCCTATCACCCGGTAGCAAAAGCCCAGTATACACTGCAAAATTTGCAGATGTACATGAATACGGCTGTACATTGACACCCCAATTCTCGGAATCAAGGCCGAAAGCAGCCAATGCACGCTCACAACACAACGTTTCAATCTCGTCAATGTACTGATTCCCGCCGTAATACCGCGCACCAGGCATGCCTTCAGAGTACTTATTGGTAAGGTAGCTGCCCAATGCCTCCATTACAGCTTTGCACACAAAATTCTCAGAGGCAATCAGTTCAATCCCTTTGAACTGCCTCCCTTTCTCTTTCTCCATTATATCAAAGATATCCGGGTCAGCATCCCGCAAGCTCTGATTCCCCCATGACCGGACAGCATTCCTCCGCGATTCCATGTCGCTGTTCGACGAAACCCTAACCCCCTTCGAGGAGGAAGGCGGCGACGCCGATGACCACCCTGATTCGCAGTCGCGCTTCCGCTTCAGAGTCATCGAGTGCCCCAAAATGCAAAACTCCTCCAACTTCTCCTCATCCTCCTCCTCCTCAACATCCCTATTTTCATTCAAATTGTTGACCCCGTGAAAATAATTGTGGTGATTCTCCTTCTGCTGGTCCATCAATTGAAGTGGAACAGGCGGCAGCGGATGCGAAGGGTCCCTGCTCCGAGACTCGATCTGAAAAGAAATCGAATCGTCGGCGATTTTAGGGCTAGGGATCCGGTTGTTTTTCACCAACGGAGCCGTATCAGATACGTGGGACATAAACCCTAGAGAAAGACCTTTGTTTGCCGGCGGTTGAGTCAAATCCATAACCAGAAACTCAAATAAAAATTAAAAAATTATAAAAAACCTAATATCAAGTGAAAAGTAATGCCTTCTACACCGATTCAAATCGGAACAAGAGAGCAAAGAAGAATCAACACAGCAGACAAAAGAGACAGTAAGAGGAAAAGCGGCGACAGCAAGGAGCGGCGTGAGCTGTGAAGGCGGCGAGGAGCGGGGAAAGTTCCATAGGAAGAATAATGAGAAAATCGAGAAAAAGTTGGAGAAATCGAGATGTGAATAGTGAAAAGGGAGGTGATGGTGAAACAGAGGGGAGATTATAGTATGATATATGAGAAGAGAAGCGTGGGTTTGACGAGAAGACAGAGGGGAATGAATGTGGACGGTTTTATGAGAGGATGAGATTCCGGTCACTGGTTGTGATTTTAGTACCAGGATAGTTGGGGTGGAGGGCCAGCAGAGCAGGAATTCCCTGCGATGGGCTATCCTTGTGGCCCATGCTCCTGCTTTTCTAGATGCTACACCTCACCATGTATAATATCAATTTATTTAATTAGAACAAAAAAACGTGGATTATTTCGAATTTCTCCATTTCTTAAGTTTTTAGTGTTCTTACATAATATTATTCACAATGTTAAATAATCAAATATACATAAATAGTTAAATATGTATGAATAATTTTTAATTTATTGTCCTAATTTATTATTCATCTTCTCTCTTTTTCCTGCAATAAGTTCATACTCTTTCTCCAGCATTCTGTTGTGGGTGTTGTTACTGTTGCATCTAAGTGCAGGGGATATAAGGCGGCGATAGTGGAAGCGTGATGTTGTTGTTGTCGGTCGAATCGAGAATTTGGGGTGGTGACAACGACCGCGTTTGATTGTTGTTGATCATGGCTTGGGGTGTCAAAGCTCGGACTCAGGTTAGAACATATTGTTAAACACAAATTTCTAATTTATAATTGAAATTGGAAAATTTATTTGTATTACTTTTTAAAATCATTCCCATAAGAATTATAGCAATGAGATTATTTATAATACAAGATACAATATTAATTTACTAAAACGAGAAATCAGTCACATAATTAATAGGGCAAATTGCCAGAAAAACCATTAAGTTTGGTCAAATTCTGGTCAGTCCCACAAGTTTTAAAATCAGCCGATTAT
>JAYDZE010003509.1:0-10866 GCA_034509125.1 Monilaria moniliformis
GGTGGTGGAAATTATGTGGAGTACATGAGCTTGCAAGAGCTCGTTCATCGCCAGCAACCTCCTAAGCATGTCATCTATGGAACCACCGAGATCCTCACAGGAGACGAGTTTGTGGAGCAGCTTGCAGTGCTAGGGCGGAAAATGGGTTTAGGAAGCGCTCCACCTATAGCTGGCAGCCCAAATAGGTAAATGTGTTTGTATACCATACTTTTTTGCAGTGGTTGCTTCTTTAAATGGATATATATTGTGCATATATTTGAAGATATGCATTTGAGTTGATGAATCTGTGGAAGTTGTTTACACTAGACTATAGTGCTGTGTTGTTTAAACCTGTGTATCAATGCTCAGTTCTTATGATTAAGGGTATCATGTTCATGTTGTTTTACCTAATTCTTTTCATAGTTGTTATACCAAATTATTCCTCTCTCTCTTTTTCCTTCTCTTTTCTTTGATGGCCAATGATCATGGCATAATAAATGCCAAAAGGGGATAGATGATGGATATAGATATAGTTGGTTGAATTGAAAAGCTCGAGCTTTGTTCTTGAAATGAAATCAGACGTTACGAGACCAATGTACGATTATAGATGTAATCGATTGAATGCCCATAACAACAAGGCAACACATACCATAAATTGCAAAGATTTTGAAATTGAGATATGAAACGAAATTGCAAATTACAAAGATGTCATTCATATTTCTAATAGCCAATGTATTCTACCTATATTGAACAAATTGATTATTCAAGTAATTATAGATATAATTGAATCTATCAATAATAAAATTATGTCAAAAAATAAATAGTGAAATTCGAATTGGCCAATGGCCAATGGGCCCACGCAATATTTGAATTACTACCAAAACTCAAAAGGGGCAAATATTAATAAAAGTCAACTACAGGGGCCAGATTGCAAAAAGCAAGAATTGTCTCCGTTTCGTTATTCCTTCTACCCGCTCTTTCCTACTTCACTTTTCCATGAAACTCCGTCTCCACCTCAATCACATCTCATTTCCGGAAACCCTAACGATCCAGCCCTAATTCCTCTCAATTTCCGATCGATCACGATGTCGCGGCGCACACTCCCGATCGTCAGGAATCTCCTCTCCGCCCGATCCGCGACGGCCACGCGATCCGTCACCTACATGCCCCGCCCCGGCGACGGATCTCCCCGCCCCGTCACTCTGATCCCCGGCGACGGAGTCGGCCCGCTCGTGACCGGCGCGGTCGAACAGGTCATGGAGGCGATGCACGCGCCCGTGTATTTCGAGAAGTACGACGTGCAAGGCGACATGAAGAACGTGCCGCCGGAGGTGCTTGAATCGATTAAGAAGAATAAGGTGTGCCTCAAAGGAGGATTGAGGACTCCCGTGGGCGGAGGAGTCAGCTCGCTGAATATGATTTTGAGGAAGGAGCTCGATCTCTATGCCTCGCTCGTCCACTGCTTTAATCTGCCGGGGCTCCCAACGCGGCACGATAATGTTGATATCGTCGTGATCCGAGAGAATACTGAGGGCGAGTACTCCGGTCTCGAGCATGAGGTTATTCCCGGTGTGGTTGAAAGCCTTAAGGTATTTATGTCCCTCGTATTTGTGACTTTTCAGCTGTGGAATCATTGTTGTTTTTAAGATATAGGTTTCTGGAAGTGTTAGAACACGCTATCCGTTTAGCTAAACGAATGCATGGAATGATGATGAAATTAGAGGACCTAATATTTTATTTTGTGGATCGTGTAATGAGCCCCGCAAATCACAATGGATCATCATCATTTTGTCATTCGCCAGAAGCAAAAAGTTGAGTAACTGGACGATCTTATAGGTTTTAGAGGGTGGTTGAGTTTCAGAATAGGAATTACAATCATGTAAAAAGGCAGTCATCTAACTGATCATATAGTCTTGGGATCGATGTTGATCTTCGAGAATTTAAAGTGACCATGTAATGCATGAAGTTCTGGTTTGAGAGTTAGTTTAGACATTCTGGTTTTTGGGTTGTGTTGTTCAGAGCTTGCATAAAGTATTCAACAACAGAGGTCTGACAAGGTCATAATTAACATTAAGATGGTCTGCATAGTTCTGTTCGATTGGATATAAGTATACAAGACTCTGGTGAGGGCACGGATCAGTTGTGTTTCCTTTTATCATGGCTAGGGACTCCATCCTTTTATATGCCCTGCTTAATCTTATCTGTCCTTTCTAAATTTTCAAAAATATTTATTTTCCTTGTGCATAATTAATAAATATTTTCTAGAATCGGATTAGCATATTCCTTTTACATATTTAAAGAAATATAGTTATCCTTTGGGTACCTGGATTGAATTTAAGCAAGCCTTCTATAGTATGCTTTGGGGGCAAACTTAGATTAACCATTTTCTTATTGATATATTGCAAGCATAATTTTTCTTGGACTATGTGAGAAATGAGCTGGTATATCTGTTTCTTACTTTGCCCATTGCTAGGTGATAACAAAGTTCTGTTCGGAACGAATTGCAAAATATGCTTTTGAGTATGCTTATCTCAACAACCGGAAGAAAGTGACAGCTGTACACAAAGCTAATATCATGAAACTTGCTGATGGTCTATTTTTAGAATCATGTCGCGAAGTTGCTAGCAAATATCCGGGTATTCAGTACAATGAGATGATCGTGGATAACTGCTCAATGCAGCTTGTTTCCAAGCCAGAGCAATTTGATGTGATGGTAAGTGAGTAAAGTAATTTGGTTCTGTTCTTTTCCATTTCCATATGGCTGCGTCTCTGTGCTGCAAGTTGGGTAGAAGTGCATGTGGGTTTTCTCTGTTGGCCTCAAAACGTATACTGCCTACAGCTGATTACTGAGAAAATTTACACTTTTCAGGTAACTCCAAACCTTTATGGGAATCTGGTTGCAAATACGGCTGCTGGTATAGCAGGCGGAACTGGTTTCATGCCTGGAGGTATGTGTCATAAATAAACTCGAGATACTTATTTTCCATTTCAAATAAAAGGATTGCATCACATTCAAGCTCATGGGAACTTTATTGACTGAATTCACTTTTCTGATAAGAATGTAGCTGTGGTGGAGTCATGTGTCTTTCCATGCTGTTTAATATATGCTAAATCTTGCTGTGATTTCAGGAAATGTGGGTGCTGATCATGCGATTTTCGAGCAAGGTGCTTCTGCAGGTAATGTAGGTAATGACAAATTGCTGGTGCAAAAGAAGGCAAATCCGGTGGCTCTGCTTCTTTCATCAGCTATGATGCTGAGACACCTGCAATTTCCTTCGTTTGCGGACCGATTAGAGACCGCAGTGAAGCGCGTAATAGACGAAGGTAAATACCGGACCAAAGATCTTGGAGGAAACAGTACCACCCAGGAAGTTGCGGATGCTGTCCTTGCAAATCTGGATTGACTCCAAATTTGTTGTTGTGGTTTTGATTTGGCTATTTCATAGTTGAGTTTCATTGTTCCAAAGCTAATAATTACAAGAGGATCTTGTCGACTGATAGGGCAAAAGTTGAAATTTTGCATTTGGTAGAGCTGTTTGATATCCCAATAATGAAATTTTCATTTCAGTCCAACTTTTTGAGAATTTTATTTTTGCTTCCTTTGGTATTAACTGCTAATATAGCCCACAAATTGTACTAGTGATTTTAAAGCTAACATGATGTGATTAATAAATCAAAAGTGCATCCTCTTGATTAAACTCTGGTCATGATTTTATATTTTAATTCAGTAATTTCTTTTAATTAAGAATAATAAAGTTTGTTACGAGTAAGTTCTTCCCTCTTGTCATTAATTTCACTGCAAACAAAGAGAAATCATCTAAAGTAGCTGCCTCATTGGCACAGAAACATGAATATTTCTCAAAAACGAGTTATTTTCAAGCATGTAGAGAGAGTCTGCAGCAAACAAACATCTTCAAGAAAGCAATCCCATGACATCAAAAACACCACACAGACACCCACCAACTAGCCAATTATTCAATGCTACGATACCTTGCATTTCTAAAGCTCATTTTTTTCCCATATAAACCATGAAGCATTAAACAAAAAGATAGACATACTTAGCTTCTTTTTAAGAGCAACAGCCTCCTCCACACTGCAATCAGGGCTTAACCGACCATTCAATCTTGGAAAACCTATGTCGAATAATTGGACATGGCAACAACAATTTTGCCCCAAAGCTGCTTCTTTTTCCCGCCAAACACCGAAACCCTCTCAATTTTGGCGCCAGAGAATACAAATTGTCGCTTTCATTCGATAAGCCGCAAGAAACCGCTGCGCCGCCGCCATATCCGGGCCTCTGCACTCCTTTCACAATCAAGTGAGATGACAAAAGCAAGAGAAAGAAACAATAAAAGGCGGTTCTTTTCTGACCTTTGTTATCTAATAACTGCAGTGTAAGAAAAAGAAAGGTTTTTGAGCAAGCCCAGAAATTGTTGAGACGGCTTAAATTATTCGATCCAGTCCGATGTAAATCGCCTCGACACCACACCGACAATTATGTTTTTTTATTATTATTACTGGTATTGCTGTCGGACACTTGCAATTATTGTTGGTAAGTGCAATAATTTACCCTATTTTACAACCAACTTTTGTTTTGGGAAAAAAAAAAATCATCTTGATTTTTCTGTTTTTTACGAGTGAAATCATCTCCTCTATTGAGAAAAGAAAGGTTTTTTAGTAGAGAAACAGAAGGGTGCTTTAATTAGTTCCATATTTCTCAAGAAAAGAGAGGCATTAAATATTGGTATTCATATATCATAATGATGATTGAAGTAACCTAGCATTACAAGAAAACGCATTGCAATTTCCCAATTCTTCCTGTCCAAATAAATTTTGGATACATTTAGCAATACATAAATCCGAGCAACTTATTAAACCACTCTCCTACAACTTAGACAAAAAGCAAACAAAGCATCACAGCATTGATGAAAATCACAAGTCTCCAACCATTCAAGCTCGTTGCAGACGATCCGGGGCTAGGAGGAGCTGCAGCCAAAGAAGATGTTGCTTAGCAATACAAAAAAAGGAAGAGTACAAGAATAGAAATTACTTCAAAAACTCAAAGACCTACCGGGGCAAGTTGAGACCGAATCTACCATAGTTTGTATCGTTGTGTTGTAACCGGCGTAGGAACAGGTGGTGGCATTGCAACCCGAAGATGTTGTGTTTCCAAGCAAAAAATTTTGTGAGCCACCACATTGGATTAGGGGGCATGATGAATTTATCCCAGCAGGTTCACATTGTAGCCTGAGCAAATTAGCCCCAATTAGAACTAGGTCAAGAATCAGAGAAGCAGCTATGTATACAAAGTTTGGTAAGGGATCTCCTCCACTTACATCAAGTTCATTGCAGTGTCACACTTGCACTTCACACAAGTATTGGCAGTGACCACGTAGGCGTTGCTTGGAACGAGCAGAGGGTAGTCCAACGAGTCATTGCTTACCATTGAGGAACAAGCTGTAGGATAGGGACCAGACAGATCAAATATCAGCTATATACAGGAAATGCAATCATATGTGCTAATTCTTGAAATCACTATCTAAGATGCCAACAAAATCCCAGAAAGAATTCGAGCAGATAATTAGCAATTTCGTGAATTTTCACAAGGCATTTCTCCTGATATAATTAAAGCTAGCAAATCTGGAAGGAGATAGTGATGCTTGTATACTAATCAATCACTATAACCAACTAATTTTTTCTTTAGTAAAATTGGCCTTTTCTAAGGGCATGTCTTGATATCCGAATGAAGGTTAACGAAAATGAAAGAAAAGAAGAAAGAATAAACAAAAGAGAAAAGTCTGAAACATCATTGGCCAAAAACATATAAACAAGTAAATAAAAATTAAATCTTTTGATATTCCCAGGAATCCCTTTTGGTCAAACATGAAACCCAGGTCCAAAAAGTAATTCTTCCACATTCTGTGCTCAGAAAGGTTAGATTTTTAATAGATAAAAGCCATAAAGATAGTTAATTTTGTTCTGGAAAAAAGTAAACCCCTCACATTAGGTAATAAACTAAACAAGATTAACTGAGACATTAACTAAGTCCTCAAAAGTGGGCAGGACAAGAGATTGAACAACAATTCACTTTACTTATCGCATTTTCAAATCCAAACAAACTGTAAAAACTCGTGAGATTTACGCGCGTGTGTGTGTGGATTAAATAAAGGCTCGCGAAAATGAAAGATAAGAGGAAAGGAAACTCTTGAAATCTTTGAAACATCATTTGCCAAAAACTGACAAACAAGTAAATAAAAATCAAATCTTTTGATATTCCCAGCAACCCCTTCTTGTTAAACACAAACCCCAGGTCCAAAAAAGTGCAGAATTTGGGGAAAATGTAAACCCTCAACATTAAACGAAACATTAACAATTGGGTTAGTTACCTCGCAAAGGAACATCAATAATATCTTGTGCCTTAAGATCTTGAGGCCCAGTCAAACTATTGAGCTGCATCAGCGTCTGCTCAGACACATTATACTGCTGAGCAATCCCTTCAATGGAGCTCCCCGCCACCACCTCATGGCCGTAGTGAACCACAGCCTCCCCAATTTTAAACTAGGAAAGAATATCAAATCACATAAAATATGTGATAAGATCAGATCATATAAATTCCATGTATATCTTAGATAGGAATATCTAGCATATCTTGTAATCTCTCTATAAGAGAACAAAAAACCTAGCGGCTGTAATTGAATACACAGAAATATACAACAATGTTCTCCATGGTCTCTCCAACCTCTCCTTTGATTACCATTTAACACCCACCCACCTCATCGCAGCTGCACGGCAGCGGAATGGTCAGATTCTGGCCCACCTTGATGACGTCAGGATTGGGTATGTTGTTGGCCGCCTGAATTTCCTGTGAGGTGACGATGTTGGAGAATACCTCGGCGGCGATGTGGTAGAGCCCGTCGTCGGGGACCACGGTGTAGACGGGGCGGCCGTTGGAGACGCCGGCGCCGTTGCGGCAGATGCAGGGGAAGGGGATTCTGAGCTTCTGCTGGGCCGCGACGGGGGCGTTGGCGGTGGTGTTGAGGGGGAGGTTGTTGGCGCCGAGGATGGAGCGGAGGTGGGCGACGTTGAAGAGGGATTGGACGGCGGCGAGGGTGGTGCGGTTGGGGGAGACGTAGTCGACCACGGATTGGCAGGTGGCGCCGCTGGTGGTGCAGGGGAAGGTTTTTGCGGAGGTGGAGGTGATGGTGATTGTGATGATGAAGAGGAGTGGAATTGAGAGTGATGTTAGCTTCTTGAGAGAAGCCATTTTTTGTGGGATAGAGCTCTTTTGAAATTTTGAGGAGGGTTTTAAAATGGTGGGGAAGAGAGATGCCGTTGACGGGGGGGATACGGCGGCGAAAGAGGTGGGAAAGGGAGGAAATTTGCAGTGGGAGATGATAGAGATGGGAGTGGGAGGTGGAGCCGGCGAAAATGTGAGGGAAACTTCTGTTTGGACTCTGGAAATAATTTCAATTTATGGTCAACGATATTAAGCATTATTCCAGTCGTTACACACAAACGAAACTTATTGAATAGATATAATATAATTGTATCTCTTTCTATAACTAATAATAACTATATTGAATACACGACTATTTTTACATGTTGGAAGAAATTAACGAATATATTATATTATGTGGATAAAATGATAGTATGTTCTTTCAAAAAATAATTATTATTTAAATATATATCTTAATTTACAAATTTTGTTTGGAATTGAATAAATTTATAACCCTAAAAGTATTTGATAATCAAAATTTGGGATTTGGCTTAATATTAAATGAATCAAGCTCAAGCATGATAGAGTCAGGCTCTGACTTGATTCGATTACATCCATCAATTTCTCAGCCCCAATTTCTAAGAATATTGGCGGCACCACCAATAAACTATTCATGAGCTGATATTATTGTCGCATTTTTGTTTGATGGATGGATTCGGATATTGTGTTTAAATCTAAATTTATAATTTATTGGTCACAACCTGGCATGCCCCTTTGAAGGAGGCATCTTTGTGCTTTTAACAGTAATATTAGAGAATATTTTAGATTAAGAATGATGTTAATTGTTAGGCAACGCAATTTGGGAAGTAAAAGTAATGGTGGGAAAATGTGCAGTTAATGCAAGTGAGTGCGATCAAGACTTTGACTTTCAGTTTAAGAAATTAATATTTCTATATTTGTTATTACATAAGCTTAAGAGTGGGCCCCGTCTTCGTTGTCCATATTTGTCCATTGACTTTTAGTAGTGAGATTATATTATATGTATCGTGTGCAACGTCAATCTTTAATTTAGAGTTAAGCACAATTATGCACTCGCTTATACATAATTAACTCTACAAAATTATCATTTTTATGGTCTATTTTCGACTTTTCTGAAATTTGTGGAATTATAAGAAATGGCAAAGACCAATATTCTATAAAGACTAGTCTAACTTGGACCGCCATACCCCTCACTAAAATATTCCAATGCAGTTGAATTGTTTGAATGTTGAATTTAGGGTGAGCATAATCCAAATAATTCGGATTTCTTTTTTTAAAAAAATTTGGATGTTCGATTCGGTTTGAATTGTTTTTTATTTAATCAAAAAATATGAAATATATTTAATATATATATATATATATATATATATATATATAATTTTATTTAAATAAAATATTTTATTCAAATATTATTATATTTAAATATTTATAATCTAATATATATGATAATTAAGAAATTTTATTTCGTATTTTTGGATTATTTAGTTATAAAAAAATTCAGATTTTCGGATTGGTCCGGTTAGGTAAAAATCCGATTAGAAATCTGAATGCTCACCCCTAGCTGAATTTGAATGTGCTTTATATTATTATTTTCATTTGCATTTTGTATTATATATTAGTTTCATAAGAAAAATATTTATCATACCAAACGTAAAAATCCACTTAATGTTAAAGCCCAAAACAAATGGGCTCCACCAAAGCTGAACTCAGCTAGCCCACAATAATTAAGACCTAATTGGGCTTCGAAATTCATATATTACCACATAACTGAAATATGTTGGTAGTCATTTTGCGTTTATGTTAATTAATTAATTGTAACTATTCATACTCACGTGGCCATGTTAGAGTTTTATTTCTAAATTGCTCTACATTACAAAATGGTGTCACGCATAACAACAAAACGATAGTGAATGCTTTATCAAATGTTCTTAGCGTGGTGACCGGGGCGAGATTTTAAGACTAATATTTCATGCAATATTCGTGTAAAAAAAAATCATGTGATATTTTTATCATCGTACGTTTGATACGCAATATAAAATATGGTGTGATAGATTTAATTGCGATACATTTTATTATATAATATTTTAGTATTTTATTTGGTAATATGTATTAAAATATTTGTAATATATAATTCATTGTTTGGTGGAATATATTAAAATTAAATAAACTTAATATTAGTTAAAATTAAGTATATGAGAAGGTGGTATGCAAAATCCCACAAATCAGTACTTCCTCCGTGCCAAAAATTAGTACAAACCGTGGTGTGAGACGAGTTTTAATAAAAGTCAGGTAGTTGTTTTAAGATAGCCACACTTTGTTATTTTTTAAGTTAGTTAATGTAGATAATGGTAAGTCATGTTTGATTTTTTGTAAATATGTGTATGAAATGAGGATAATATATAAAGGAAAAGTGTCCAAAAATAAAAGTTATGAAATATGTATTACTTTGTGAAAGACCAAAATGACAAAGTGTGCATTATTTTATGCGACGAAAGGACTACTGTACTTGTAGGCTTTTGGTTTATGAAAAGTAGAAACTGTAGCACGAGCCAATAAGTGTTTTAGTTTGGGCGTGAAGTTTGGTCCATCTAGCAAATTAGTTTCATCAATCCGACAACCAAGGTTACAATTTGTATCATAGTTTTGATAATTTCTTACAAATAAATTATATCATTTTTACAACAATTATTGTCGTATTGTAGTACACAGTAATTGGTAATTAAGTGTGAAGCTCGATTCCCTTTGGATCGCCACAATAACTCTGGAATTAATTAAAAAAACTCGAAATTGTAGATAATACTTGGAGGAGAGTAAATTAAGAGAGATGTATTATTATTCCAATGATGTCTGACCATAAGAATATAATTAATGACATCCAACGGTAGATTGAAATAAATAAGTTATATTTGCATGACATGGGAACTGAACTGTCTTCTATGAGAGTGCGACGGCGACCTCCCCCAATTTAATGATTCCATATATTTCTAAAATTAAATATTACTCGTCACTCATTTTATATACACAAATCTATATATGGAGAGAAATATTGTGTTACATACTTTATGTGAGCAACATCTGTGATTACTGCTCTCGCTTAGTCCACATTACCATTTAGTTTTATTCTAATACATCAAAAAATATTATTAACATCATTAATTTTACAAATTAAATAAAAATCAAAACTCAAATTTTTTTTTATTCATTTATTTGAAGTGTAGATAAAATAGATAAATTGAGCTTTGATTTTATGTAATTTGTAAAATTAATGATTTTAATAATAATTTTTTATATATCAAAATCAAACTAAATATATAAAATAAAACAAATAATACTAAATATGGACTAAACGAGAGCGGTGCTCACATAAGTATGTACCATAACATTTCTATATATATATTTAGTTTTTTCCAAGTAAAATAAAAAAACCTGAAAAGTATTTCCAACTACAAATAATTTATCTGAATGAATTAAAATAAATATTTTGCACTTCAATTTTTAATTTATAAAAAATATTCCAATAACAAACAACTTAAATATTTTTCCAAGTATACTTGCTACACTTTTTATTTGTGGTTTAGCACATTAGACATCTAAGGTTAATTATAGATATAAACCGTCCAAAATTTTTGATT
>JAYDZE010003520.1:0-10865 GCA_034509125.1 Monilaria moniliformis
TACTCATACCGGCATTTACGGTACGGTATACGGTATGACAGTTTCGGTACGGTATACCGTACCGACCCACCCCTAATCACGATTCGGTCACCTGAGAAAAACTTCATATATAAAATCAATGCAAATTAAGGTGATGATGGTTTTTGATTAGTTTAGAGGAATGTGATATAACAGGTAAGATGAGCAAATGTTTGGATAAGTTCCAATAGATAACCCTATAGTTTAATAGGAAAACATCGCCTTATGTTCTATCGAAAATGCCAACAACTTGCCATATAAGATTTTTGTTACTTAATTTTGAGCCTGGGGTTATCTAAATGTTTAATTGAGTTCAATTTGATGAATATAAGAAATTAATGTAAGCATGTGTTGTTCAATAAATTTATGAACAAGAAGGACCAAAATTAGTAGAACGGGAATATTCAATAATATTTCTAATTGGATTTTTTTTATTTGGGACATCGGAATTGTGAGAATCGGACATTAAACTATTCTGTTACAGATAATAAATCGCATTGTTTTGTCTCCTCTGAACGAATTCTAATTGAAAATTTATTTTGTTAGTCAAGTTAAGTAGTATAGTTTATTTAACAAAATTATTACTTGGTTATTCGGACTTACAAATTATAGTCTTATCCTATGGGCATCTTACACAATATTTTGTGCAACTTTAATTCCCAACATGGATGCATTAACTATAGTTAAGAAATTAAGAAAATATATGTAAGAAGTTTGAGCTAGGACTCTTGATTGTTTCTCCTTTTGTTCAAATCCATTCAACTTTACTTCTATTTTGAATGAAGCTAAACTGAAATATAATTATTGACACAAAATTAAATTTTAGACTATCTAAAACATTTACATAGTCAATTCTTTAGTGGGAAATTAGTAGAATATGAGAGGCCACCTCAGTCCCATCTAACTAGAAATAAAGCATTTATGGATCCAAACCAATCCGCAATATGTGTAATGTGAGTTGGAGAATGTTATTTATAAGAGCCACCTTACTGTAATTCCTCCTGGCCCTTTGCAGTAGGCAGCAGTAGTATTCAGCCACATTTATTCCTTTATTATGATTTTCAAAATCAAAATAAAATCCCACCAGCCTTTATTAAATTGTACGATCACGCCTATGTGTATATATATATATATAATTATATAGTCGGATTATGTTAAATAAAAAGGCATTATCGTAATTAAATACCAACAACTTAAAAATGCAATAGGATTTCGGCAATGCTAAATCTACATATGGTGCTAACATCATCCAAATGTGTAGCGCTATTTGGATATTCATGCAACATATCTTGTTAGAAATGTAATGATATCAATAGAACATATATCAACTACAGAACAACAACATATATAATGTTATTTAAGCATTTCTATTAGAAATGTATTGCGATTATAATTAATCTGTCAAACTGTTTCCAGCATGTAAATGTAATGCATATATAATGTTATTTGAGCACTATTTAATAAATAGTATTTATATGTAGTACTTTAAAAAGCACTAGGTATAAATAGTATTTATACATAGTGTTTTTAAGCAATGCAACAAAATTATAATTTTATTATTGCCTCATACCAAAGATCTTAGGTTTGAACTCACTTTAATATATACGATTTTTAAATTTAATGTTGCAATTACCAAAAAAAAAATCATAATTCTATTTATACAACATGTTTATCGCTCATCATAGTCAACGCCACTAATTTCAATATACTTCTTTTTGGAATTAGAATACAAGAGTATTATATAAAAAAGTAAATATTTGTATATCGATTTAGAAATAGTATTGTAATCCAGATAATGGGAAAAAATGTGTTATTATATGTAACTGATCCAGCTATAAGTATGGTTCTAAAAAATCCAACTATAAATAGGGCTAATTATCGCTTATTTACCAAATTATGTCACTTTGTGGTTTTCCACACAAGCTTTAAAGTTGGCCCTGAATTTATCAATTTTCAAATATTCACGATTTTCTTTATTTTTCTTTTATTTTTATATCAAGACGTTGGGCGTTTTGATTGCGACATTATATATATTTTGCCAACTTGCCAACTCATTCAATTTGGGGGCAATTCAATGACATGAGATAAATGAGAAGAAAAAAAAAACCATGTATTTAGCAGCAAAGTAGTGCACTATAAATATGTTCATTAAACATTTTCTATAAACAAAAAATGAAACTGACGAAAATGCCCCTTTCAGAAAATTTGGTGGCAATATTGCAATTATATAGAACGTAATATATCATATTATAAATAGGTCCGAATGAATTCCTAGTTTCCAAGACTTAAGTTAACTCATCTATACATATACACATACACATACACATACACATACACCAACAAACAACAATTATTGCCAATGCTTTGAATAATCATTATTATCATTTATGATATTTCTGTTGCAGTTATTACTTTATAAATTGTGCACACCGCTTGATCATAAATATGGTTGTATGTTAAAACACAAGAATTGCGAAATCAATGCCCCTTACTATTAATACAATAATTGAAGAATATACAGCATACCTGAAATTAATATCCTACCAAAGTACATTTAATTTCCTTTTCTTTTCTTTTTTGCCCATGAATGATCACTAACAATATTGGCATTACAGAAACGCGTCATATTTATTATTCGTGTAATAAAATCTTGATCTACAAAAGGCCAAAACTATAAAGTTTAAGTATGTTAGTGAAGAGGAACTTTGTATACCAATCACCATTGCATACCATATGTAGGGATGTCAATCGGGCCGACTTGCTCGGGTTCGGGCAGACCCTATCTGATTGTCAGGCTATTCGGTTATGGGTCATTTGGGTTGTAATTTTTTCGGGTTAGAAATTCTCAACTCTAACCCTAAATTATCGCTTTTGAGGCTAACCCATAGGGCCAATCGGGCTCAAAAAAATTTATGAATTTTTTAAATTAATATATTAATTTTGATAATTGTATATTTCTAACAAAGAAATATATCAATAAATGAATTTCATTTCAACTCAAAACTAATATATAATTTTTAGAGAAGTAAGAAAATACATTTTTCTTAATAGATTATCATTTTTTTTAATTTTTAAATTAAACGTTTTATATTAAATATTATAGTAATATATAAAAAAGTAAAATGATGAACATAACTTTCGAATATTGAATCAAAATGCATTTTTTTCACATACATTTAATTTTTTTTTATTATACTAACTTTCAAAAGTTGGAAAAATAATAAATTAATGAAGTTTGAAAACTAAATAAAGAGAACTCGCTAATTTTCGGGTCGACCCTATGAGTTTGGGTTATTTTCGGGCCAACTCTATTGGATTGCGGGCTATTCCATTTAGGGTCATTCGGGTTGAGATTTTTTTCGGGTTGAGATTTGTCAACTAACCCTGTCGAATTGTCGGATTAATCGGATCAACCCACGACTTTCGGATTCATATGCCTCCGAATTATTAATTAACAGATCTCCCAAATTTTCAGTTATAATTTAAGATCCATCACTTAGATAAAGAGAAAAAAAAATCATAACTTGTCTCTTTAAATTTTTATAGAACCAACAGTATCTATTTTAATGTTTTTATGTTAATAAAAATTAAAATAAAAATTTAATCCTTTTCCAACTTTAATTCGGTTTCAAATTGGATATTCAATAACATAACCAGACTATTCCTTTGCGGAAATGCATACGCTGAAGTCCTATTTTTTTTTTTCAAAAAATAAAATCCATCTATAATAATAATAATAATAATAATAATAATAAAATTTAGATTTCAAATTCCATTATTTTCTTTTTTGATAAATAAAATATAAAAGATAAATAAGGAAAGGACTCAACTTCTTTCAAGAACGAAAATCTAGTTCGACAGTTACCAACTCTTAGTGTATGTTTGTTAGTATAGATAAAGGCACGATTAGATAACTAATTTTGGCCCAACAGTTTTATTTGAGTGTTTGGTAGCCCATGTTTGATTTATCTAGGCCCGACGGGCCGCAACTTATTTATCTACTCCCGGCATGAATAGTGTCTATATTTTACTGTGTTATACTGTTGCTTCCCATTTACTTATTGCACCAATTTGGTACGATAATTACACTGTTTCGTCCTATTTTTTCTGTACCCTTATGCAACTCTCTCTCTCTCTCTCTCTCTCTCTATGTTCCTGCTACTCTCCCCCCCCCCATCGAGGCGGTGACGACTAATGGTAGTGGTGGTGTGCCGCCGCCTCTGGTCAACGGTGGTAGTGGTAGATGTGCGGCCGCCGCCACGGTCGTCGTTTCTCCGCCCTCCTTCTTGTGCGAGCGCGACTGTGATGATTTAAAATCTGAGCCACTATTTTGAGACAACTTCCGGCACAACTGTGATTAGATTTCTCTTCCATCTTTTTTTTGGGTTTCTGGTGGCTGGCGGTAATTGGGTTTCTGTTCCACTTCATTTTTGTGACTGAGTTTCTGTTCCATCTCAGCCCAAATCCGATGCCGCCTCTGGTCGATGGCGGCCAACGACTCTTGTTGACTATGGTGGTGGTTGTTGTGCGCTTGCCGCCACTGTCGCCGTTTCTCTGATCTCCTTCTTCGATTGGGTTTGTTTGTGCGATTGCTATTGGGTTTCAAAAATTGGTGTGAGGCTATGATGATTTCCTTGAGAAAATCTGATCCCAAATTTCTGTTAGATTTCGATTTCTTTACGATTTCATTTCGATTTCTTTTCAATTTCATTTTGATTGGTTTTAGGGTTTTAGGGCTGGTTGGATTTCATTTTGTTTCTGGGATCTCTCTTCTTCTCGGAAGTGGGCGGCGGCGGTGGTCGAATGGCGGATGGTGGCGGCGGTTGTGAAGGGGGCGGCGACGGAGGGGATGTGGCGATTGAGGGGTGTTTCTGATCCCTCCCCTCCTAGATCGCATGGGTTTATGTTACATCTCATTAATTAACATTAATTAATCTTAATTAATCATTAATTTATCATTATCTAAAAAGTTAATTAATCTTAATCTTTTAATCTGATTAACTTATCTAAGTTAGTTAATAAATTTTAATTTAGCTTAATATATTATATGTTGATGAATTAAAACAAGCTAAATTAATATTAATTAATGATTCTTTAAATTAGCTAAATTGTTCAATAATCATATCAAAATAGATAAATCTATTCATATTTTTATCTTGATTCATTTATCTAAATTAATTAATACATATTAATTTATATAAATCTTAATTGGTAGCAAAATTGATATAAATTAATAAATCTTAATTTTTAGCTAGATTAATTAACTGTTTATTAATTAATTAATATTAAATTTGTATTAATTAAATAATGCTTTAATTAGTAAAATAAGATAAATAAATCTATATTTTTAATAAGGGCAAAAATGTCATTTCACATCTTATGTGTTATACTATCTAACCTACCAAACACCGCACTTATTTTTATCCTAATTTTTATCTCACCTAACCAAACAACAACATTAAATCCTTATCTTATTGAAATAATAAATTTTTATCTTAAAGCTCATTTTACCTTATCTAACTCGTCTTATCTCATCTAGGCTACCAAACGGTCCCTTATTGTAAAATAAATTGACATTTGTCTTGGGTACAAATAAACTAACCATAATGAATAAAATAAAATTGGAAAAGAAAATTTTAATAAACTATTAGGAGAAATTTCTTATATTAATAAATAGGTTAATTGTAGTTTATGGTCAGAATTTTGGAGCAATTTGCAAAAATGATCCGAGCTTTAAAAAATGAAAAAAGAATGTCCTGAATTTTTATGGACGTTATGAAAATGGCTCAAATCTTAAAGTATACAAAATGATGTGGAAGTTGCAAAAATAGTACAACTTATGCTTTGAGACTCGAACTATGATATGGAAGCTTCAAAGTTGACGTGTTTATTATGTGGAAGTTTTGTAGAAATTCTCAATTCCACCTAGAGTTGAATGACATCATTTTAAATTTAAAGAACGTCAGATTCAAGATATGAATTTTTTAACTCTTAACTTGAAACAATATCATCATCCAACTAAGAGTGAAATAAAGAATTTCCACATAATGTACATTTCAATTTTGGGCCTTCCGACGTCACAATTTAAAGTTCGAAGTGTACGCCCAAACCAATATTGCAACTTCCATATTTGCAAATTTCATATTTTTTTCATTTTTTTAAAATTTAGATTACTTTTACAAATCACTCTAAAATATTATCGTGTTTTGTCTGTCATCAATAAACACAAATTAACGCAAGTACACTCTACCCAAATTACTCGTCACTTAAGTATATACTTCAATCATGCAGACACTCAAACTATACTTACAAATTGTAAAATTTGACCGTATTTTTTAACAAAAAAAGTAAAGATAAGAAAGATAAATAATAATCAAGAATAAATTAAATTCAATATTAAAAAATACTATTATTTTATAATATTAAAAAACAATATTTAATATTTGAAAAATAATTTTTTATATGAGGAGAGACTCTTTTGTGCTTTCTCAGTGATCGACCATTCAAATATAATTACCAAAATAAATGGAGATTTTTTTTTCTATCAAAAACAAATTTAACAAAAATACATATGGAATATTATTTTATTTATTCAAATTAAAAATTGAACCATATATTTTTAATCGATTAAGAAAAGCATTATGAAGTTACAAAGTTAAGTATATATTTTTGGCTAAACACTACTATGACAACATAAAATTTATTTATTTATAGTACCAATAATAAAAAAGAGGTGAAATTTATGGATAGTAGAAATCAAAAGGTGAGGGCCAACTTAATTTGCATAAACTATAGCTAATTTTTAAAAGTTCACACAAAATTGTTCTTATAGTAAATGCGGTCAACTTGATCTTATTACTGTATTGATCGAAATTTATCTGGTACACTTAGTAAGAATGATGACTATTCGTATATGTTATGGCGCGCAGTGTCTAGTGCGACTAGTACGAATAGTTCTAATTGATACCACATGTAATTGTATATTGTGCGCCACGACTGGTACGAATAGTCCTCATTTGTAATAGATGTAACAAGTTAAGGTAAAAACAATTAAGTCTCTTCATGTCAGTGTTGGTTAGAATTTATTGAAACTAAGTTAGTGGCTTAACATTTGATTCTCACATTCCATTCTGCATATTTCACACCACTAATTAAAAAAAAAAAACTACTATAATTTTTCAAAATAAAATTACTATGAAAAACCTCAAATGTTCTAGACGTTATCCAATTTCATTAGAACCTAATATTAATAAGTGATATTATTTTCAGTAAATCTAATTCAATTTTATATTGAAATTATCTTTTATATTTTATGGAAAACATTAGATAATAAATATATATATGTTATATATATAAGAAATGATTCAACTATTAATTATTATAAGAACAGAGAATATTTTCATCCATTAAATAACGAATATCAATATAATTAGTTAGATTGTAGTAATAATAGTGTTAGTACACTTAGTTTAATTACAAAAAAAGTAGATGATACGAATATATATATATATTATAATGCATAAATTTTTATTTTGTTATGTTGTTTATTACGTGGACATACATCTTAATCATAGATGATATTGAAAATATCAATTAATTCATATCCAATTTCACTTCTTTGGTCCAATAACGTGTGTAATGTTGTTTGGCTTAAAAATATGACAAAACGGACCTCATAAATAACGTGTGTAGTGTATCAAACAATGAATTTGGAACTGATGGCTCCAATTCCAATTCCAAACCCCCAATTCTTTGATACCAAACGGAGCCTAAGAGAAATCACCCCAAAAGAATTCTTAAAAAAAAAAGTCATCTCAACAAATATATAGGACGTGGTCAATTAAATAGTATGTAAATACTATTTAATTTGAACCCTTAATCTTCAATATATACAATTATGATAAATTTACATTCTCTATTATTTTAAACATGCAGATAATAGTATTATGATTAATACTTCTATCCACTAAAATGGATTATTATATTATTTGACACGAATTTTATTGAATGTTTAATAACTAATATTTATTTAGTAGATAGTCTTTAACTATATATAAATTGACAAATGCTTTCATTATGATTCAGGTTAGTTTTATCTTCTTCTTTTTTTAAATATTGATAATCCCTTGAAGAAGAGCAACCGTACGTGGTTAGCGTGCAATATGAATATGAGACTTTGTGGTTTCTACATACTTAATATAGGTATTAAGATAAAACTTTAATCAAAATAATCAAAATTCATAAAAAAATCTCTATAAATAAAGAAACATTTAAAATTCGATTTTACTTTTTAGTAATTTTAACATTGCCTTCTATAACTATTTTTTTTTTCATAACATGTCATCTTTAATTTATTCTTCAATAATGAATAAAATAATTGTATATATAATATTGTGGTAAGGTGGTTGGAGTGATTATTGATAAACCATCTAAAATAAATTTGATTGTGTTGGGATAAATATAGGGGTGATTAATCGGTCGGTTCGGTTATTAACCGAACCTAATAACACTCAATCGGTTCGGTTTCTAACCGATCGATTATAACCGATCGGTTAGTCGGTTAATCGAATATAACCAAGATTAAACTTAAGGTACATATATGTGAGCAATATCCATATTTATTGAGGCTGTAATGGAGCCTTCTTTACTATCTAGTTGATGTGGGATTAGGGAGTGGTGAAGTTGTGTTTATGTTAGCTTTGCCTTGATGTATAACTGTCCCATATCGAAAAAATAATAATGGTATCTTCAAAAACTAAGTATAAAAAGAGTGGTCCATGTTCATTTAGCCTTGTACTTTCCTTAGCCTTTCTCCACCTTTTGGCTTAGATCTGCTATGTGGGTCGTCGGCCCACTCAAGTATAAAATTTATATTTTGAAAATAAATATAAAATTTAATACTTAATTATAAATTTGGTTTTTAATTGGTTATTTCAGTTAAATCGTTTGGTTATCGGTTATAATCGAGAACCGATCACAACTAAGATTGATAACCGAGACCGAACCAAAACCAAAATTTTCGGTTATCGGTTAACTAATAAGTAATAACCGACATTTTTCGGTTCAGTTATCGGTTAACCGATAACCGTATTACCGTATAAGCACCCTTAGATGAATATTAGTAATCTTAATTAAATATTAACAAAGTTTGATAATTGGGTAGTTAGAGATATTGCAAAATTGATTGTCTTACAACGTTAAGTTATAATGAGTGGATGCAGGCTTATCCAAAAAGGGAAAGTATATCTTTTTGGTGAACGACTCAAAAAGAAAATTATCATCCATTTTTTATGGACAAAGGAAGTTCTTAATAATATCATTTAGTTTTGATTTGTAACTAATTTTTTTTCCCTAGGTCGAACTATGGGTTAAAATTTTACTATTTTAAAACATCATTATCGAAACACGCATAAATTTTAATATGTAATTAGAATAAGCACTATCCTAAAACAAAAAAGCATAATGATTTGCTACTGATTTTTTTTTTCTCGAATTAAAGCCTTTTTCCAAGTGCACATTTTTTTAATAACTAAATGAGGTATTTATAATATCAAATAAATTACTATATTATTACAAAGGTAAGAATACTACATCATTATACAAATGAGACCATTATATAACTACATAAGGTGTAAATATATTCTTATATAAGTCGGACCACTATACTACTACATAAGATGAAAAATATACTACATCATATACAGACAAGAATGCATGGTCTTAGAACTGCCGGTTTCGAACCACCGGTTCTGATTCCGATGGTATCCGGAATCGTAACCGAACCGTAAGTATAACAAAGGGGGCTTGGGCTGGGCCACTCGATTGAAGCGGGCTCCAATTGGATTTTTTAAAATCCAGGACCGGCTCGGGCCCAAGCCTGTTTGAAACCCAGCTCAGTCCAGGACCGGTCCAGACCCAGGCCAAAACCCAAGCCCAGGCGCGGCCAAGCCCAGGTAAGGCCCATATCATCATAATCTTTTAATTCTTTTTTTTCCTTGTCTTTCTCTTTCTTATTATTTTGACGCCAAATTCTAATCCAACCCACACCACACCACATACTTTTAATATTTTTATTTTATCTTTCTCTTTCTGCCTTGCAGTCACCGCCACATCATCATAATTTTTTTAATTATTTACCTTTCTCTTTCTCTTTGTCGTTCTTCCTTATTTTATCTTTCTCTTTCTTCCTTATTTTCTTGTCATTTCCATCATTCTTTAGTTCTTCTTTCAATCCTTTGGTCCATCCGATTCCAATCAAATCAAATAAAATAGGCAAATAATGAGTAGCCAACGACTACAGCCTAGCTAAGCCCTAAATTGAGGATGAGAGATGTAGAACAAAAGAACGGCTCTCCAACGGGCAACAATTACTTTTTACCTTCTCTTTTTCTCTTCTCCAACATCTATAAATATAGGTAATGTTCAAATTAATCACATATTGAATTCATCCATCTGATCTATTCTTCTATTCTAAATTCTAAATCTGTTGCCAATTTTCTGTTGTGGATTGCTCTCGATTTCTGTTGTGGATTGCCCTCGATTTATACCTCAATTGTTGCCGATTGCTGCTTCAAATTTAACTATTTTAATTGTCGCCGATTGTTGCCAATTTTTCCTTCAATTGTTGTCGATCAAATTTAATTTTTGTCGATTTCTGTCCAATTTTTGTCAATTTTTAGTTGCCAGTTTTTATTTGATATTTGTTTGTTGCCATCACTACAAGAAAAACGCTCATACACTACACTACATAGACTACGGTTTTTCGTAAAGACCGTAGTCTTTTGTTATAGACTACGGTTTTTCGGACCAACCGTAGTCTATGAGCGTCTTTTTTTTCAAATAGACTA
>JAYDZE010003531.1:0-10865 GCA_034509125.1 Monilaria moniliformis
TTCTTCTAATTGCTGAGCAATAAAACCACCAAGACCTGTGAATGAGGCAATCACTGATTAGAGTGACAGATCATCTAGATGTTGGAGGGGGGGGGGGCAAATAAGTTGTCTCAAGGAAAATGCATTCTGTAGTAGACACATTGCTAAGTATGACTGCATATAGCCTTTAAAGAATAGATCAGGGCAATGGAACAGAAGTAAATAGGCTGACCATAATTTTAGCAAAAATCTTCATAACTAATCTAAAAATCTCAATTGATCTGACAATTAAGAACTTACCAGGTAAAGAATATGCTCCAAGAGTAAGAATATTAGCAAATGTAAGCCATACACCATGGTCACACTTGAGATGACCCAACTCATGAGCCAGAACAGCCTGCATATGAGACGGGAAGTATATATCAATACAACAAAAATTTCCGACCTAGATGCAGGCTGTAAAGGAACTTTTTGTGTTTGTGAGTTGCAGAGTGTTTTAAATTTTTATGAAACCTTAACATGAAAATTGGAAATAGTGGTGTAAACTTAGGATATTCACCTGATTCCTGGAAACAAGAACAGATGTCCCTATATTCTCCAGAAGCATGACTTGCTCAGTGACAGATCCTGAAACCATAAATTGAAATCATCATTTAACCATTTCCATAAATCAATTTGCTACCACGATGTATATTGCATTACCACCTCTTCTGAAAGCTCAAGTTGTTGGAAAGAGAACCATCCAACATAAACTCTTCGAGGGCATTTACCTTGGGTGATAGATAGAATTAACAATACATAGGATCAAGTATTTGAAGGATTACATGATCCATGAGTTCAAAATTTGTTCAATTCATCAAATTCATAAAACTATACGGTTAACTTCACTATATTATTTTATCTATCCAAGTTAACACCCAAGGTAACGTCCCCTTCCCTTAAAGCAAATTGCTTAAGATTGAAGCCTTGCACGTGGAAACTTTTTGATAAACAAGAAAATAATGATACAGCAAGGTGATGATGAGATTCCATAATAGGAACTTGTGAATCTCTCACATTCGTAACATGTATTCAGATGTGAAAATGGAGAATCATATGACATCTAAAATCTTCAAAATAGTGGGATTTCAATACGCACTTTTTTTGAGACGCAAAACGCACTTCTAATATTTCATTCTCAATCAGTGAAGCAGGTTACTAGCTTAGTTCTCTACTACCTCAGAATCACAAGTATAGCTCAAATTAAGACAAAAACATTCACATTAGCTACTAAATTTTAAATCAGAAATTGATTTGTCATAGCTAAATTTCATTACCTAATAAAGCCCTTCCGATTTCGTTTAACCCCGGAATCGCTCTCAAAATCAGCGTATTCTGAAACCGCATAAAAAATACCAAAAAAATCAAACAGAATTTGAGAGTTTCAATAACAATCGCATAATATTAATGAAAAACTAAATTACTTGTCGATCGAGAGGATGTCTGATATCATCTGCTTCAAGATCTCGAATAGCAACAGACGAAGCAGCTGTACAGAGGAAATTACTACTTCGCCGTTCACTCTTCAGTTGATTCAGCTTAACTCCGGCGGAAAAGGTGATTAGCGGCCTATCTGTGGCGCTAGAGCAGAAACTAATCGGGGAAAACTTCACCGAGAAGTTGAGGGAAGAAGGAGAAACCGCAGCCATCGGATGAGGACAGACCAGAGAGAGAGAGAGAGAGAGAGAGAGGATGCGCAGGTTAGCTTTTGCAGTGAGGCGTCTGATGCAGTCGTTCGACTCGTTCCATTGGTGTCATGCGCTCACACGAGGGCAGTTTTCGTTTGTTTTATTTCGCCGTTCGTTTTCTGTTGATTTAATTTATTATAAAGTTAATTAAAATCCCAGATATTTTAAGACCAATTGTTAATTTATTACACTCGCTATTCATTTGGTTCATTCAAATAAGAGAACAAGAAAAACATTCCACACAAATGTAGCATGCGAACCTATCTGCGGCTGCGCAATTAACCTAATCTTGATTATAGAGTTATCTACTTTTCAATCTATTAAGAAGTAGGAATATTTAGGACCACACATTAAACATACTCTTATGAATTATGTATCGATATTATTTGTTTTCATACTTTCACCTACTCCTTTCATCTTTTTTACCTTATATTAAAATTTTATATTTCATCAATACGAATACGCATCAAACTTCTTACGATTACAAAGTTTTACTCATTTTTGCAAAATTCAACAAAAATTTTGAAGGGAGAAATGCATACATAGCCACGAATATAAGTGATAAAACTTATAAAGTTACACCCGTAAAACCATAACATATCTAGCAATTTTTGCATAAAAAGACAACTTATCCCTAATAAGTCTCACAGCTGATACAATATTCTTTAATTTATTAAAAGAATATACTCTTCTCTCTCTTAGATCATCCAAAATGGGGTTGGGGAAGCCCGAGCGCACCTTGCGGGCACGCCACGTTGTGCTTGGAGGAGCCGACGGTTTTCGCCGCGTTTGCGGACAGATGCCCG
Organism: Monilaria moniliformis; assembly: GCA_034509125.1. NCBI lineage: Eukaryota > Viridiplantae > Streptophyta > Magnoliopsida > Caryophyllales > Aizoaceae > Monilaria > Monilaria moniliformis. Next base: position 2,513 of record JAYDZE010003531.1, read on the forward strand.
AGTGCACCCGCCACGCGTGCGTGCAGAACACACGACTATCTCAGCCAACCGCATGGCGTGTTTGATTTTAATAAAATTGATTTTTCAATTTTAATTTTCTTTTTTTTTCTAAAATTACCGTTTTAAAAAGGTAACCTAACCGTTTTTTGTTTTTTTTTTTTAATTTCATCTCCTTCTATAAATACGCCATTTATCCTCACTTCATTCATACCTAAAAAGCATCATTTTCTTTAATTTCTTCTCATTTTATCTTCCAAATTCTTTCATAATTTTTTCTAAATTCCATTATGTCCGATGTTCTCGACCAATTCACAAGGAATTGATCCAAACACTTACGTTTTCGATCCAAACAACATTCCCTCATATGGAATGACTTCTCAGTCGGCACAATCCTCATCTCCCTGTTCAGATTGTCGTCTCCACAAGGTCTTGACTGCATCTAACTTTCCAAAGAAGCGGAGATTCTCACTCGCGATGTCCAAGTTTCATACGCTGCGGAGGAAACCATAAGAATCTTCGAACGTCTCCGCAAGATGTTGACCGCATCCAACTTTTCGATGAAGCGGAGATTCTAACCCGCGATGTCAAAGTTTCATACGTCGCGGATGAAACCATAAGGAACTTCGAAGTCTGTGGATTAGCGAAGATCCAGTCGTCGCCAACTAACAAAGAATATCAGCTTTTTGGGAGAAAATTTTTTAGAGGTACAATTCATAACACCCTTGAGGTGCCTTTACCTGCAATGTTTGTATGTTTCGAGACCATTTTGATAGAGTCAATCCAAAAATCTAAAATTTTTGCGCCATGTACAACAACTTGGAATAATAGAGGAGGAGCGGTACAAGTGAGTTGGATATTTTAAAAGAGGTAAGTCACTTAACAGGATGAAAATAAGATGTCTTTCAAGTACGGAAAGATTTGGGAGAAGGTTCGCTACTGCGAAAAGTGGGCAAGCAGTGGAACGACCGGACCGAAGAGAACGAAACACACCTACGATGGAGAATTCTCCACCTGCAGCTCGGCCAACCCCGTTCTGGGCGACGACGCTGGTGGGAGTGTTGGTGTGGAGCCAAGTAGAAACTTTTCGATTGGGCAAGAAGTGGCTAAGCGTAAGGCAAAGGAAAAGACATCGGCCCGAAACATAGTCGTGCACAAAGTTGTGTAGGGTTTCGCCGCCGCCGTAGTTCATTACCATCCCCGCCGCAACCGTTAGTGACACCCTCTGCCACTGCCCCTAGCCACCCGAAAAAAGGCAGGCGCCTCTGTTTTACTTCATCATATTTTTGAAACCGCCGACATCGCCCAACACCTGGAGAAACGCGGCCGCCAGTGGCCCTGTAGGTTCCATCGTCGCCACGAGCCCTATATATATGTGAATTTTTCATGTTTGAGCCGCACCGCCGTTTCACGCTGAGAAAAACCCCAGATCCAAATTATTCGTGCTGATTAGCAATAGAATATAGAGAGCAGTGATTTTTCTCTTTTAGATTGGCGTATTTGGTTTCGCTATAACTCTTATTCTGCTTTAAATTAATTCAAGGATTGTTATTTAATTTTAAACTGCTTTTGTTTCTCGTAAGATCTGCAATTTCCTTTGCTTGTCTTTTATTCTGCAGTTTTATTAGTTCCTTTTGCTCATTAGAATTTAGAATTAGATTGGAGAATATCTAATTACATGATGTACAATGTTATTGGGGGACGCAATCATTATATTAGTGAAAAGGAATTACTCATTTCATTCTTTATTTTATCTATTAATAGAATTGTGGGTTTAGACAATTTGGGGTCGGCAATTCCATTCTCTAGTACAGTAGATATACATGTTGGAGTTTTTTATTATTTAAAAATAGTATATACATGTTGGAGTTTTACTTTTACAAATTGTTGTGATTATCTTCGACTAATTTGTGGTGATGGATTTTCGATAATGTTGTCTTTCGATGTTGTTGTATTTTGAATATTGTTGAATTTTCAATATTATTGGTGGTTGATGTTCTTGGATTGATCTTAATGTTATGAATAGTTGTTTGGATGTTGTTAACAATTTCATATATTGTAGAATAGGTTTATGTATTTTGTTTTAGGGATAATCAGGTTTCTGTGTTTTGTTTTAGGGTGAAAATCATATATAATTAAAATAATAAAGTGTCTCTTTTGTTAGCCACGTTGATAAAAGTAATATTTTTAAATCATTTTAGGGTGGAAATATTTAAAGTATTTTTTAACTTTTCCATAAAGTTTCTTGCTTCTTTTCATTTCGCGCCTATTTTAAGTATTATTTTCGTTTTTTTTCTTGCGGCTGGCAATATGATTCTTTCTATTAATTTTTTTTTTCCAACTGACATGTTCATTAATATCACCTTCAAAAATCTAAAACCGACCAACCCCACCATATATTTGATTTTCGCACTTATTGGTCTGCAAAAGGAAAGAGAGGTCGTTAACCAATATGTAATGTAAAACATAAACAAATCACAGAAAATTACTTTACACAATAAAAAGAAACGAATTCGAATTTTCGCCACAAGACATAGTCAAAGAAACCATAAGGGAAACACACCAAAAGCTATACATTTTGAAGAACAAACATTATGGTATGCGATTTTTTGAAATATAATGCATGTTCTTGATGACACAGTTAGACACGCTCTTAACGACCTAATTTCATTTTTTAAATCCAATATTTGTGAATTGTAGAACCTGGAACATTATATTTACATTTATTATGATTAATAAGTCATGGTTTAAGGTTTACATGAGTACATAGTTAATTTTAGGATTTAATGGTAGTGCACACAACACACATAGGGTTATTCAGCGCACGGTCATGTCCATCTGTGTCCTGCCATGTCTAACCGAGTCTAACACTGTCTACCCTTGTCTATCAGTGTCCAACAGTGTCCAGCCATGTTATTTCCGTCTGTTATGAACTATCTTATGGTTTTTGTATTCAGATGGATTAGCAGCGTATAGTTATATGTCATAGCGGTTATTGGTAGAGAACCGAGTACGTAGGCTGCGGCAAGGTTCTTGGATATATAGTCGTGGACCATATATCTCATGGCATTCTTATACAAGAGATTCACTTCTATGTATGAGCAGTGATTAATGCAAATATATGCTTTTCTAAACAACGAGGATCACAAGTAACGATAGAAAAAGAAAGATTACGTTAAAGTCCAATAAATATTTTTTTCGATTGCTCGTGAAGCAAAATGATGACCCAATTGTGTATATGATTGAGAAAGTAAAGCAATCCGGAGTTTGTGTACAAATTATTGCAACAGACTTAATTTGGAATTCGTGTACTGTACCGGAAGAAGATGCCCCTTCAGAGTCTAGGGATATACTTGATTCGCTGACTACTGAATTTTGTGCCTGGATTCAAGGGGGGACGACCTAAACTGAGCACGGCTCAATCAGTCATGGAGAAATCGCCATGCTGCAAAGTATGCTCATGCTGCAAGGGTATCAGTTACGACATACGTGCATGCAGTACCAAGAAAAATGTGGCAAAAGAAAAAGTGTAGTATTTGTCATAGTGAAGAACATATATATTAGAACTACATGTCCAAATCGTTGCGATTGTGACAAAAGTCATGTTTGATTTGTTTGGATGGTAAAAATCACTAGAGAACTACTATGAGGAGGATGAAATTTTCTGACTTGTGATGATGCTCCGATTTTCGTCCCACGCCCTTTATTTACAGGGACAATGGGTTAGATCAGAGATTATAAGGAGGATTAGGATTTGGCCTCATAATAGGCTTAATTTTTTAAGTTGAGCCCAATTTATATTAAATCCATTAATATTAATTGAATCTACTATATAATTATTATTGAACTACCTAGCCTGATCCATATTACAGATATTGATTCTTTTTAATTAATTATTTCTCGTGTTTAAGATGTCCAACATCCATTAATTTATTAAAAACTTGCTGGTAGCTTTAATAAATTAATTTATTTTTCTAATAGTGGTCTAGTTCAAAACTTTATTTATTATACTAGAATAAATTCCAAATAGGAAAATTTTTATAATAAATTCCTTTTTCGAACACTTCTTGCGTATATTCTCAACTCGGAATGAAACACGATTGTATATAATAACAATACTAGCACCGCTAGATGTTAATCACCATTACCTAGCATACCAGGAATATCATTGGATTACAAAAAACCTACACCTATTAGTATATCAAAGTAATGCATAATTAATACCGTATGATCAATGTTATTTATATAGATGAACAAATAATAAATCACCGATACCTCATACTTCATTTACTTAGCAAGAAAGTACTATCTCACTTTTATCATATTTCAGTGCTATACCACACCAATGTCATCAGTCGGCCAAGGTAGACGCATGACTTCAGACTGACATTCCAACCTTTCACAATAGATTGTCCATGTATCCAGGTCATGAACTTGATTTTCTTCTACAAGGAACAGACTGAAAGCTCTTCTATGATTATGGATCCACCATTTAACCTACAATGTAGAAGTATGTTGTGTTTGCTTAATTTATGTTTATATGCTTAAGAATAGGTTTTCATAACTACAGAAGGCAAACTATATGACAACATTGATTTATTATCAATATGTGGAAATAAGGTTTTCAATACAAAGTAACTCGAAACATGCTTTTCAAAATATATTAATTCTATCATATAGTGTCCTGTATCCTTATATTAATTCACACATGGTGTAAATATGGTGCAATATTATGTTGTGCATCCAAGATTTACCGTACTTTATCTTTTTCGTGTCTGATTTAATCATTTACTTTGTAATTATCATGTCTCGTGTCTTATTTGTGACCAAGATCTATCCTACCATGTCAATTATGTATCATATTATTAGTTCACACATCATGTCATAATATTATCAAAAATTAAAAACAAAACAGAAATAATGAATTCAATGTTCGTGTAAATCTCATTTTAAGGAAATTAGACACAATCTTTTCTACAAACACAAGGATATTACATTAAATCTTTTGCAGAAAATTACAAACCACAAATCTAAGAATACAATAAATATATCTATAAGGCATTCATCCAACTAAGTGGGTGGCTAATTTAGATCATCAACTATTGATAATAAATTAGATAGTGCTCTTGATGCAGAAGCAACATCCCCATCTAATATGTGGTCGCATTGGAGACACAAAATAGATGCCCCACGAAAATCCTGATGTCTTTATAAAATAATTGGTCAATATGACCTTACACTCAATCCACTACTTAAAAATTTTATAGATATGTTGGATTGTGGGGTCACAACGACTATGGCATTGGAGACGGTGGTGCATAAGGAAGTGATGGTGGTTAGAGACGGCTGTGGGGAGGGAAAAAAGAAGTAAGAGTATTTAGAGATAGAGTGGATGTTAGGGTTGAAAGAGAATGAGTATTTATAAAGAGTGTGAGGCATCACATGAATTAGGACTGAGAGTGACCAAACTATGGGGTTCCCATCTTTGGGCACGAGAAATAGAAAGACATGGATGGACACGAGAAATGGAACACGGATGCCGCGGCGGAGCGAATTAGAATTGCTAGGAAAGGTAGCAGTGTTACAGATGGACACAGGAAATGGATGGACTCTAGACACAAAACTGTGTCATCTACCGTTTTCAACACCGTGTCGTACTACCGTGTCATTACAAACCTCAATCACGACCAACAAATGTCAAATTTCTCAAAAAATCAACACAAAAGCACAAGTGAAATGAATTATTATTAAATTTGAATAGATATTAACAACAAGAAATAAACACTTAGCTCAGGTGTGACCATTATCTTCACTACTCGAATAACATGTTTATCTTCATTTTCACCACTCAAATATCATACTTAAAAGGCTTATAGATATGTTCCTCATATTTTTAATCTGAGATGTTTTGCTCGTGACATCGTGCATAAAGAAAGGTTGAAGCTCATGTCATCATGCTCAAAGAAATGCGATCTGTAAAAGAACGGATGAGGAATGCGACAGTCGGTTGAGAATGAGCAATTGAACATGTGGCGCTGCCAGCATTAGTAGGCGGAGCAAATTATGACTGAGAGTGAAAGGAGTAGTGAAAGTATTTATACAGAGAGTGAGGCGGCGACCAGAATTAGGGTTGAGATTGAAGGAAACAGTGACATGAATAATAAACAATTATATGGAAAAATCGAGAAATAAATTGTTTTACTCTTCAAGACACGAAAGGACACGGCAAGATATAGATGTAACATAGAACACCATATACTATAGTGAAAACAGTAATGTTTCGATGTATATGGGCATAAAAGTCAATGTAATCGTGAATACAACATTACATAATGCAAAATATTATCATTATGCATGAGTCTTGTGTTATATAATAGATAAATTGATTACCACACATTAAATACATTCCAATCTCTAATACTACGTATAATTACTAATACTTGTAAAAAGGTCCTACTTATTTGGAAGTACCACGTTATTCACAACTTTGACCTATATGATCCAATAACATTAATTAAAATCATATTCCAACTATATGGATTATAATTAGTTATAAAAGGCTCGATTTGTTCGTAAAATCAACAACTATATGGAATAATCGGAAACTATTTTTTTTCAAGACACGGAATGACTTGATCAGACACAGATGTACCATATAACATCATGTACTCATGTTATTTCGTGTCTATCTATGTTATACATATTGTTTCGTGTTATCCATGTTATTCCATATTATTCGTGTTATTCAAAGAACACGGTACGACACGGATGTTCTACAGAACAAGGTAAGATATGGATGTATCCGAGACACATAAAGAAGTTGTTTTATTCATGTTATTTCGTACTGTTTGTGTTATCCATATATTATACCATGTCATCCTGTGTCCATTCGTGTTCCCTATCCATTCATGTTTCGTATCTATCCGTGTTATTAAATTTTACTAGATTAACAACTTAAAATATACTATAATAATAAAAAGTAAACAAAAAAAAATCATACTCAATTAACACAGAACAATTTTTTTTCATGTTATGCAACATAAGTAACATTACATGAAGCAAATATAATTTTTGCCACAAGCTTATAATATTCTAGTAAATGTTCCAGATCTCATTCTCCGATCTCTGGTATACCGGTCACCAATCAGACAAGATAAGCACAAATGAAGACTCCACAACTGTTGCTATCTGTTTGCACGAACTATTTGTCCGCGGGCATTATCCAGACCTCTGGATAATCATCAGAGGCATGTCGTGCCATATCTAAGTTGTTTTCTCAAAACCCCAATTTGATCAACAATTCAGGCATCAATCTAGTAATGGGTTTTATTTATTTTTACCCGAGTTCCACCGAATACTTTTATGTGAATAGAAGTCATAGATCTCCACGACACATTGATCCAAATGCATACGGTAACCTAATAAGCATATCCAATGTTACAAATACCAAAAATCTGCAACAAAATGTCAATGGCTAAATTAGAATAAGCAACCAAATTCTAAGATAATATTATTTGAAAATGTACTTACTTTACTGTCTTTCATCATCAGGGGTGCCATTTACCCATTTGAAGATGTCGATCAGGCTTTTGTGTGGTGTCCAATGGTTATACGACATCCGTATATCCACATCTAGCGGGTTTCGTTCATACAATTTCTCATAATCTTTAAGTATATATATATATATATAATGTATAATGTTAATGCAATGTAGATGGAAAGTGTGTAGATGTCAGATCAACAAAGATCGGTCACGATATTACCGTGTCCTAGACTAAAAAATAGATACGAAATTACCGTGTAATACACGCTGAAAACAAAAATTGGACATGGTAAAATTGTGTGTGTCCTAAATTCAACTCAACAAACTCGAAACTTACATATTATTCGCAATGCACTATATGAGTAGCAGAAAGACCCACCACAGACACCATTTGTGTCTCCTTCCACAGGTCTATCTTCTCATTCATTGCCACGACGAAGAAGTTTATAATCGAAATCCAATTTAAGTTATGATTTGTTAGTAATGATTAAATATATTAACACACACGCGCGCGAACACACACACACACACACACACACACACACACACATATATATATATATATAAAGAATTCATATTTCTCTAGTGAGCTCCCTCTTTATATTAAGTAGTGTCTTGAATACATCATTCATAACTGAAAACTCAGTACTTCGAAGCGTAGACATTTTGTTAGGCTCGCAGTTATAAATCATTTAAAATCGGTGTTTACTACCGTTAGGGCTCGTTTGGTAGGATTGCTAGATTAAAACCAAGACTAAAACCGAGATTAAATAAGTATGGGCCCAATAGATAAACACTAAGATAAATTAGTAT
>JAYDZE010003541.1:0-10863 GCA_034509125.1 Monilaria moniliformis
TTATTTAACTTAAACGAGTGTCTATGACTTTTTGCTAAAAAACATGTGTCACAATCCAGACGATGAGTTTTAACAAAACTAGGAAAAAGAATTCTCAAATATCCTATAGAAGGATGCCCTAACCTACGGTGCCAAAGCCATGCCTGTCGGTCAGTGGGTCCATGAGTCAGCATCGCCGTACCTTGTTGAGCTATTTCGTCCACATAATAGAGGCCGTCGCGCTCAGTGCCACGCCCAATAATCGTCCCCGTCCGGATATCCTGTAACAAACAGAAGTGAGGTTGCATTAGTAAGGTGCAGTTTAGCTCTTTAGTTACATGACTGATCGACAGGAGTTTATGTGACAAGGAAGGGACATATAAACAATTTGAAATTGTAAGGGTCGGAGAGATATTAATAACGCCAGCCCCCTCAACAGTAGCCAAATCTCCATTGGCTGTCTGAACATAGGATTTTTTTGATGGGGTAATCTTGGCAAAGTCAGATGCATCATACGACATTGTATCTGTTGCCCCACAATCAAATATCCATCGAGAATTTTTCTTTCCGTCTCCTGAAATAGCACAAGCAGTAGAGGTATTTTCCAAAGCTTGGAAACGGTTAAAGCATGTTATAGTGGGATTTATGCCATAGGAAGTTGGAGGGCCAACTTGAAATTTTCGGAAATCTGGTGGGCCTTTTTGTAATTGTCGAGAAATTAGGGGCTGTTTTCCAGAGTCATACATAGTTGAGGGGTTGGTAGAAAAATAGGGAAAAGTGGAGCCCCTTAAGTGCAAAGGGGTCTCCTTATTACCTTTTCCCTTTGCAAACCTAGCTGCAGCCATGGGCTCCTCTCTCCCTTCGACCGCGCCTCCTCCTTCACTGCTACCGCCATCGCGGTTGGTGCCAGCGCTGCCCGCCGCCGACTCGGAGGTGCTGGTAGTCCTGTCGCCGCCAACCACGGCTGTCGCCTTTGTCCCGCCATGTCCAGACCTCGACCACTTCATTTCGTCCCACCAATCGGGATAGCCGATTTGGAGGAAGCAATTTTCCTTGGTATGTCGTTTTCCCCCACAATGAGAGCACGTTAACCTGCTCTTATCGTCGTCGCCGCGACGATTCCAGTTTCCTCTGTTTTGGGTCGAGTTCTGAGACCCATGTCCCTGTCCCGAAATAGGCCGCCCCTTGTCTCTGGTTGCAAGACCTGCGCCGATGCCGCTTCCGCCCGATGATGTTTCTCGGCCATCGGGAGTTACCCGTCGAAGAATTTCGGCGTTGGCAGCTTCCCGTCGTACCATTGCGTACGCACTTGTTACTGAGGGCAAGGGTTCTCGTTTGAGAATATCCTTCTTGATTGGTTTGAATTTGTCATCGAGTGCGGTTAGGAACTGATACAAGCGTTGTGTCTGGACGATGCGATTATGAGTCTCGATGTCTTCCTTGCACTTCATCGGGTTTGGTTCTCTGCGGTCAATTGTCATCCACAATCCTTGGAATTTATTCCACAATTCTTCTAAAGAATTCTCACCTTGTTTCATTGTATTAGCCTTCCTGTGCAGGTCGAAGACTTGGAGGTAGTCCGTCCCGCTTCCGAACATTATGGCTAACCCGTCCCACAATTCTTTGGTGGTCGGATATTGTGACACGCCATTGACCAAACTCGGGTCAAGGTTCTTTATGATCCATGAAAAAACTCTATTGTCTGATTGTTCCCATCCAATAAACGATGGATCTGTTTCGGCTGGTGGCTGTGGCACTCCGGTAACGTGAGAAGTCAAGCCACGTCCGCCGATTTCTCGTTTCATAAGGACAGCCCAAAGTGGGTAATTTTCACCATTTAGTTTGAACCCAATATCGATGGATTCAATCGTCTATTGGGGTTGTTGCTGTAAGCCGAGGCTTCCTCTTAGGCCTTGGCGTAGCAGCCTGGCTAACTGCAACGTTAATTCATCGGGTGTGGTTTCTGGTATATCTGTGGTAGAGGAAAATTCTGACATATTTCTGTTTGGTAATTGTAGGTTGGGGAGAGGGCCGAGAAAGGTATCCCGGGCGATGATGAAAAATTTCTGAGCCCTCCTTTTAATTTACCTGCTCTGATACCATATTAAGTGGTATAGAGGTATTCATGGTATACGAAGGAATTCATAATTTCAGAGATGGAGAAGAATATGGGAAAATTGGTTTCTGTATTTCTGTGTATTCTTTATGGTTACAACTTCTTCTCTTTAAATAGAGATCATGTACAAAATATAAGGAAAATATTACATATCAATTACAATCGATTGTATCCCCTAAACAAGGATATTTCCTTCTTTCAATATTTCCTTCCTGTTTAATTTATTTCCTTCTTCAACACCCACGACCACTCATTTTCTGACCAGAACTGCAACCACGAGACGACGGATTAAAAGATGACCGAGGATCGGTGTGCACAGTGAAAGCAGCTGGGGATGGAGTGTTTGGTTCAAGTACTTGTTGAAACATGTCCCAAGCTTCAGCATTGTTGATGAGAACAGAAAACAACGGTAATAGACACATAGCCATTGGAGTTGCTGAGAAACTAGTAAAGTAGAAGCTAAGACCTTTCATAAATAGATGAATTTTATCTGTTTCATCGGCGAGACGCCCAATTGCAGATAACTGATCGTAAACGAGTTTGAAATCTCGTCCAAAGTCAGAGATTGAGCGATCTTTCTTAATTGACATAAGTTGTCCTTTGAGATGGAGTTCTCGAGCCATAGATTGATGGCTAAAATTATACTCTAAAGCTAGCCAAACGGTGCGAGCGGTGGTGCAGTCGACCACCACAGACATGGCTTCCTTAGATAAGGAAGAAAATATAAGACTTATAAGTCTTTGATTATCAGCAAGCCAGGAGTGATATGTTGGATTTGGCGTTGATTTGCCGTCAACGACCACATCAGTCGGTGGCGCGGGACGTGATCCATCAATTAGGCTAATGAGCCCTTGGCCCCTTGACTAATGAGAAAGGGGTAGATTTGGCTTCGGCACAACATGTAGTTTGTTGATGGTAGTTTAATAGTGAGCATATGAATTAAAGTTGCATATAGTAATGTATCAGAAGAGGAGTTTGAAGAAGTAGCCATGGCGTGAGGTTGATGGACTGATGGATAAACAACTAAGAAGAAATAGGGGCAAGAAAGTAGGGTTTTAGTTGCTTAGGCAGATACCATGTGAATGTAAATATTGCATTTGCATTGAGGATTACCACGGCACACTTACAATATATATACGGATGCCCGGTTAAAATCGAACTGGGGGTTTTAACCGAAACCGGAACCGCCGATTCTGATTTTTGAACCGTAACCGCCGGAAACGGTTAAACCAGAACCGAAAAATCGGTTCTGGTGGTTAGGTTATGGTTCTGAAAAAATGAAATCGGAACCGTCGATTAACCGCCGTTTTTCAGCTTTTGCAGGCTACGGGCATAGGCGGAAGGTCTAGGCTGACACGACAGGCTGAAACCGCCAGTTTCTGCTGCAAAACTGGCAGTTTTGGCAGGAAAACTGGCGGTGCCGGCGGTTTTCTGAATATTTTTTTTCAAATTTTAATTCAAATTCAAAATTTTCCCACCCATTTTGATCTATAAATACCCCCTCATCATCCTCATTTCAACTTACACCTGTTGTATTAACAAGAATTCTCTTTTCTGTACCTCAAATTTCTCTCATCTCTGCATCCTATTTCTCTCTACTTGTGCAAATTGTGCTTACTTTCACTACTATACTTGTTTACTTATCATTTATATTCACAAATTACACTATATACAATACACACATCAGTAACAAATTATCAATATGTCTTCTTTTCGTTCTAACCATGCCTATAATGGTAAAGGTGTTGCCCAAGATCAAAGTGATGCCCCCCCAAGATCAAAGAGAGCAACAACACACCGAGTTGCTCGAGAGCAACTTGATTTATTATCAGAACAAGTTGTTCCCGTATGTAGGTGAGTTTGAAGAAATTTTTTAATTTTCATTTTTCAATTATAATATTAGTAACTAAAGCAATTTGATTAGTTTATTTAATATAATAACTTCTATACTTGATATGTTTGTAGGCGGAGGAATATGTTGTAGCGCATGCCTTGACGGGCATGAACACCATGAACAACTCTCAAGAAAATTCTAGTTCATACTTCACCACAAGTTTCGAGGACTTCCATTTCATATCGAGTGACAAGGTCTAACAACTAATATTTTCATCTCATTCTCACCAATCGCAACCGGATGTGGGTGATGAATGTCAATATTCGGACGATGAAGAAGAAGATGAAGAAGAAATGCCACCTCCACCTCCACCACCACAATCCCAACGAAGTAAGACATCAAACATCTTCGTTAAGCATTCCAAGAAGGTCGAAATTTTCTATAGTCATCCTGATGCTCCGAAGAAATTCACTGTGTATTGCAACTATTGCAATACAAAGTACAAATTTACACATGGTGGTGGATACGGTACGTTTATCAAGCATATGGAGAAAAATCACGCGGTGGAATTTGGAATCGGCTCAACCCAAACTCAACTAAACTTTCAACCCAGCCCTCAAACGAGTTCATCTCAAACGGGTACGCCATCTCTTTTCAAATATGACCATAGAGAAGCACTGATATCATGACTAGATATGCTGCTATGCAACATTTACCTTTTAATTCGTATGAAAATGATAGATATGAATATAGTATAAAACAAGCTTATAATTAAAGTGCTTGAAGAATAAGTAGAAGTTCATTGACTAGATCTATAGTAAAACAATGCTTTCATAAAAAATTTGAATTAGAGAAATATTTACTAAACTTAGACCAAAAAGTTTCTATTTGTTCTGATGTGTGGACTGATACATATAATAAAAATTTCTACACGGGAATTACGGGTTCATTTTTTAGATAATTGTTGGACATTGAACAAACGTTTAGTTGCATTTAAGGAATTTCCTTCACCATACTGATCAAGCTATTGCTCAATTAATTATTCATGTTTTAAATAAATATCAATTAATTAATAAAATATTTTTTGTTGGATTTGATAATGCATCTACTAATATTGCTAGTATTTCTTCACCAATTGACACATGTACTCCTATTATTAATGGACGCTATTTTCATGTTAGACGTATTTTTCATATTTTAAATTTATGTGTTCAAGATGTCTTATATTTGTTTAATGAGTATGTAGAACCAATTAGAAAAGCCGTAAAATTAATTAATAATACAAAAGTTATAAGTGAGAAATTGCAAAAATATAGCCATACTAAAAGAATTAGATATACAAACTTTTCTATTAATGTATCAACTAGATGGAACTCTACTTATGACATGATAACTTCGATCTTAGAACATAAAGATTATTTTGTAGATTTTTTTAGAGGTTTTAACGATTTAGACTTGGTCTTATTACCTACTTGTTGGTCTCAATGTATGGAGTTATTTAAATTATTTAAGTCTTTTAAAACGGCAACTGTTGAATTATCTGTAGTTTATTATTGTACTTTTGTTTGTGTTTTAGAGCATTGCATGTATATAGCACTAAACTTTAATAGTTGTATGAAAAAAAGTAGTCAACAATTACAACTCATAATATTTTATATAGTCCAAAAATGGTTAAAATATTTAAAGGAAATTCCAACGGTACTTTTTTAGTTGTAAATGTTTAGATCCAAAATGGAAATTAAGTGGTGTTTGTAGTCTTCTAGATTGTTATTATGAAACATTACAAAATTTACCTCATACGAACTTAGCCCAATTTAGTTTAGATTTTGGAATTTCATTTGATTTAGATCTTCCTAACGTAAAATAAGTTAAATTTAACTTAGATGTAGCCTTACGTAACTTATTTAAGGATTATGAAACAAAGTATAATAATGATCATCAAATTAACACTACATCGAGTAGAGATTCTAACTTTGGTAACTATGGATATCTAGACATAGATTATAGTGACTCAATAGCAAATAAAGTAGCAACACTATACAGTGATACAATACATAGAGGTAGAGCTAATAGTGAATTAGACGTATATTTGGAATCTCATGCTATTTTTCAAGATGCAGGTCCTCAACACCACCAAATCGACGTCTTAGATTGGTGGTCAACGCATGAGAAAGATTATCCTATACTTGCCATCATGGCAAAGGAAATTTTTGCAGTTTCCACTTCCACCATCGCTGTTGATCAAGCTTTTAGCACTGCCGGTTGCGTCTTGGACGAACTAAGGAGCAACATGTCGACAACATGGAAGCCACCATGCTGCTTGAAGATTGGGCCAAGGCGAAAATGAGAGCTCAAGAACCGAATTGGGATCTTCGTGTGGAGAGCGACGTTGAAGAATTCACGGAATCAGAAGCCGAATAGGTAAGTCAAGGTAAAAGAACTACGAGGGCTTTGATTCCTCAATGAGGAAACATAGGCAACTCAATTTAAATTGTTAAAGTCTAACTTTAAAAATTTAAATTGAGCTCAAGCCCCTTTTTTCTTCTTTTTCCCCCTTAAACTTTGTACTTTATACTTTGTAGTAATGTAATGTAATCTGACTTTGTTGCAATCTACAAACTTGTCGTAAGTTTGTTTGTAATTTGTAATGTAATTTTTTTTTGTGAATGTAATTTTTTTATTTTATTACTTCAAAAAGTCTTCAACTTTGTAATTTATTATTTTTACTTATATTTATAAATGTAATGTAAACATATATATTTTGAATTATCAATAAATAATTGCAATTTACAAATGTCTTTTTTACACTTAAATTTTGTCTAAGTTGTCTTCATTAAAAAAGAAAAGAAAAAAAAAACGGAAAACCGGCAAACTGGAATCGGAACCGCCGGAACCGGCCGAAAAACCAGCGGTTTTGAACCGAAACCGGAACCGCCGGTTTCCGATTCAAACCGAAACCGCTTATTTTAGGGGTGATTATTCGGTTAGTCGGTTATCGGTTCCGATTAAGGTCGGTTATTAGTTAACCGATAACCGAAATTTTCTGTCTCAATTCGATTTCGGTTATTAGTTAAAAAAAATCGGTTATCGGTTATAACCGAAAACCGAACTAAGTAATTTATAATATAATATATTACAGCTAGTTTTAATGTCAATAGTGAGCATGTAGCCCAGTGGTAAGGAGCGCTCATGCTTAGTGCGAGGTCCCAGGATCGATTCCTGGCTGCCCTCCATTTTCTCGCCCACTCCAGTTTTTCTTGCACACATCTCCTTGCCTCTATATATTCTCAAACATTTTCCTTCTTTTGTTTCACTCATTTCCCATCCCACATCGGTTGGGAAAGGAAAGAGAATGACAATGTGGCCCTTATAAAGATTAGTGCCTCATATTATTTAAAATTGTCCATTTTAAGAGTTAAAATTAGTTTTAAAATTTTACTTCGGTTTTATCGGTTAACCTACTAACTGATCGGTTATAACCGATCGGTTAGAAGCTTAACCGAATCTATATCGGTACCGGTTTCAGTTCCTAGTTTTGTGAAAATAGTCGGTTAACCGACAATTCGGTTCGGTTATTAACCGAACCGACTGATTAAGCAGCCCTTCACGATTCAATTCCGGATTCTCCCCCTCAGAACTGGAAATGACGGTTCTGGAACCATGAACACCCCTAAATATGTATAAGGATTTCCTAAACTATACAAGGAAAGAGATAAATCAAGAAATATTAATGCAATCCCTTGATAGAAGGCAGAAAATAATACAATCAAAACTAAAATTTTGCATTATTTTATACTATCAGAACCCATTGTATTTAGTTGTTGACTGTGAATAGGATGGACTCAAACAATATACTTAATTTGACAGATGGTGAAAATAAAAGAAGCTAAACATCAACATAGCATTTGTTTAACTCAACTTCATCAATAGGCAGAGTATCTTCTGGGAAGGCGCAGTCCAATTGTTTTTCCGTCAAGAGAGGACAAGCTTTGGGCGTGACCCTACTCGAGACGCCTCCCACATCAGCGCAGTTCCACGGCAGCTTCTTGGTCTTGGCCAACTCGACCGTCACATTGGAGACACAAATCTTATTAAAAGGGTCGCCCTTGATCCCAGAGAGATCCCCAACAATGGAGACATTCTTCCCCACCATGTCTCTGAAATTGATGTTGGTGATCTCCGGCAGCGCCTTGGGGTCGTAGCCGGGGTCGGGGTGCGAGCCGTAGTCGCCGTTCATCCAGAAGGCGTACTTGATGGTGTTCATGTTCATGTGTCTGACGTAGATGTCTTTCACGTAGGCTCCTCTCCCGGCCCCTGTCTTGATCCTCACCCCAGACTGCGAGTTGATGGCATAGATTTCTTGGGCTCGGACGTCTCGGATACCGCCAGACATCTCACTGCCGAGGGCGATGACGGCACTGTCGGGAGAGATGCATGTGAATCTCCTGATGCTGAGGCGCTGAGTGGGCATGCCGTATTTGATGCCATATTCGTCCCACCCGCTTTTAACGGCGATGCAGTCATCACCGGAGACCACGTATGAGTCTCGTATGCGTGTGTCTGTGCATGAATCTGGGTTGATGCCGTCGGTGTTTGGGGAATCAATTGGAGCGATGATTGTTAGTCTCTCGATTATGACATTGGTGCAGTAAGTAGGGTGGACATGCCATGAAGGAGAGTTGACCATCGTAAGATCAGATATTTGGACCTGACTTGAATGCAGGATTTCAATCAAGTAAGGCCTAGTGTTTTTCAGCTTTTTACCCTTGAATTTTTTCCACCAGATTTCGCCCTGACCATCGATCGTTCCATTCCCCCCTACATTACATTTATAATTTTAAATATATCATTATTTTAACACATTCTAAGGATCTACCAACTGAATTTTGGTATTATGATAAATCATAAAAATACCTGTTATTACAACATCGGTAAGATTGGTGCCAAAAATGAGACTGGCAAACCTTTTCCCTGGAGCATCTCTTCCTCTTCCATACGACGGCAACGGATCGATCAGAGGATAATCCGACTCTTCCTGTAATAGATATTTCACACATATATCACATATTTTTACAAGAATTCAAGAACAAAAGTTATAACAAATAATACAAGAGGTACAACCTGCGATCCAAGAAGAACAGCCTTTTGGTGTATATACAAAGTGAAATGGCTAGCGAGATTGAAGGAGCCGGTCAGCCATTTTCCGGGGGGGACAACGAGCAGCGCCCCGCCATCGGATGCAAGCTTGCTCAGGTTAGCAATGGCTGCCTTAAATGCTGCTGTGTTTGATGTTTTTCCATCGCCTTTGCCTCCGAAATCTGTCAAATATGCAGTGTGTTTGCGACAGTTTATCGCCGGATATGGGATTTGCTCTTTGTAAGAATTGTAATTTCTGGATTCTGCTGTATTCACAAACAGTAATCCTAGTAGAATGAAGGTCAATAACTTGTCCATAATCTGAAAGAAGGAATGTGAAAGTGATGGTGTTGGACATGACATTCATATGATTGTGAGAGCCTATATATACGAGTTTGTTGTGTTTGTTTCTACTGAAAAAAGTAGTAGTAATATTGCATTAATGTTTTAATACGATTATGTAATCAAGAAAATCTGTGCAATTAAGGTGTTTTAGGAATAGTCAATACAAATCTCGATATGGATTTATTCCACCATATCTTTAGGGGAAATTT
The DNA here is from genome assembly GCA_034509125.1 of Monilaria moniliformis. NCBI lineage: Eukaryota > Viridiplantae > Streptophyta > Magnoliopsida > Caryophyllales > Aizoaceae > Monilaria > Monilaria moniliformis. Next base: position 9,620 of record JAYDZE010003541.1, read on the forward strand.
ACAATACAAATACAAAGTGCGAAAGTAAAAGGAAGTCAAAGAAATGAAAAAAAAAGGGTATGCATATTTTGCCCATAAATGACCAATGATTCTTGTTCTAATGACCCACTCTTTTCTTTCAATAAAGCAGAAAAGACCTTTATTTTCTAGTAACTACTAACTAGTATCTTTTTTTGTCGTCATTAAAATTAATCAGCTTTTGCACCTCCATTTCGTTAGCCTCATAATTCACTACTTCTTTCTTGAAATTATATTACAAATTATGTGTCTGCTGACTTCTAAGTCAAATGAAATTATATATTCAGTTATACGCACACACACACAGAATAATTAAAAAGTATTGATATATCGGTAATTATATTTACTTATTTAGTATCCTCGCATAATTTGATTTAGTATAACAAATTTGAATGTAAACCTAATTTTATTTTATTTTATTTTTAATTTGAGATCGCAGATTCGAAATTAGATGTGTAAACGAGATCACCAACTCACGAGTTGAAACTTAAAACGTTTTTACTTTTTTGAACAGAATAGCACAAGAAGAATGTATGTGAATGATGATGGTTTTTATAATCTCAGTAACAAACAAAATATTAATTAGTTAAATTGTAAATATCTATATGATCAACTCCAAATAATTTCGATCATGTCAATCGCGAGATCTAACTAAAGAATTATACAAGTTATGCCGAATAAAATAAAGTGAAAAGGGAAATCTACCCATCTCGCATTCCTCAAACCAAAAATTATGTGAGAAATTTGATATGATAAAATCTTCTTCACAAATAAAAGAAAGAAAGAATGAAAAAGATAACGCAGACTGACATCTCGATGATATTGAAGATAAAGATAAAGATGACAATAGTTACAGCAATTATGTTCATAACTTGAATATATATCAACAGAAAACATAGGCAACCTAACTAAAACCAACGCTATGTAACTTGCACGACGCTTGACCTCAGTTTATATACTAGTGATAATCTTTAACCACCATAATCATAATCATACCCATTACTAACTGCAAACATGATAAACTACCACATACTTTAGTATAACAAAGTTGAGGGATCCTTGCTCATACCTACCAGCCAAATCAGATGTAGATGATTCACAAATCAGCCACTGCCTTCTTCAACCCTATTCGTCATTGCAGAGATTGCCCGTCCACCAAGCATTGCCATCAGGCTACCTCCATGGACCCTGCCTTCTGGAAGAGACAGATGATCCCAGCAAATATT
>JAYDZE010003563.1:0-29078 GCA_034509125.1 Monilaria moniliformis
TAAACAAAGAAGTCCATGCGTTATCTCTTCAGGATATTTAAGCAGTTGTCTCTATGGGATATACAAGTGGTGACATTTAACAGCAAAAAATAAAGAGGCATGCTCCCCGGCCCGCGCACGAAGGGAGCGCGGCTCCGATTCTTTTTTTCTTTCCATAATTTATAAATATACCATCCTAATACTTATTATTAAAATCAAATAAAATTTATTTTTATTATTTATAAATAAACTTGCAATACTTATAATAAAATAGAATAAAAAGATTTTTCAAATAGCAAATAGAAATTTTATTAGATTTTACTTACATTCCAGTAAGATATTTCATAAAATTTTATTCTTTTTTAAATCAAATAGAACCTTTTTCAATAATAAATAAAAATTAAGATATTTTATTATTAAATAATAATTCCCTTAAATTAAATAACACGTTTTATAAAACCAAATAAAATATTTCTTAGAACAAATAAGACTCTAGTTAAATTTATAATAATGTTTGTCCATAAAATTTAAAATAAGACTTTAAATTCAAAATAATAAGATTTTAATTAAATTCAAAATACTGTATGTACATCAAAATATATATGATTTTAAATTTTTTAATTTTGATTTAGATTTTATATAAATATAAACCAATTTTTTTTTAAATTAAAAAGACCTTTTGAATGATAAATGAGACTTTCAATAAAGAATATAAAAATAATAATTTCATATTAAAAATAATTTTTGTATATTAAAATAATAATTTTTGTACCTTATAACAGTAATTTTTATTTATTAAAATAATATTTTTTGTACATTATAACAATAACCTCTATTTAACAAAATAATACTTTCTTTCACAAGAACAATAATTTTTAATAGCAAGAATGATAACTTTTATTCACGAAAACACTAATTTTTATCTACATGATTAGTAATTTTTATTCATTATAAATATAACTTATATTCAAAAGAACAATAACTATTTATTAAAAAATAACTTTTATTCACAAGAACAGTAATTTTATTCCCAAAAATAGTAACTTTTATTCACAAGAGCAATGATTTTTATTTATTGAAACAATAATTTTTATTCATAAGAATAGTATCTTCTATTCACATGAACAATAATTTTTATTCATTAGAATAATAACTTTTATTCACAAGAATATTAACTTTTATACATTAGAATAATAATAATAATTTTTATTCAAAAAAACTGAACAATAACTTTTATTCATTAGAATAATAATTTTTATATTAAAGAACAGTAACTTTTATTTATAAACAATAACTTTTGTGTATTAGAACAATAACTTTTATTCCTTAGAACAATAAATTTCATTCAAAAGAATATTAGCTTTAATTTGTTTATTCCTAAGAACAATACATTATATTCAAAAGAAAATTAAATTTATTTATTAAAATAAAATTTTTATTCACAAGAACATTAACTTTTATTCATTAAAACAGTAAATTTTATTCATAAAAAGAGAAACTTATATTAATTAGGATAATAATATTTATACATTAAAATAATAATTTGTATTTATATAAACAATAAGTTTTATTCAATCAGAACAATAACGATTGATTAAATTCAATAAAATTAATTAAATTCATATGCAGATTAAATTGAATAAAAAATTTAACACGCTAATTAAATTTATATATATATATATATAATTGTTTTTTTAAAAAGCAAAGAAAAAAGGAAGAACGCAAAAAAAAAAGGAAAAAAAAACAAAAAAACAAAAAAACAAAAAAAAACAATTTTGTATATTTGTATATCCAAATTAAATTTATGTGCGAATCCACTTTTTTATATTTTAAGCTCAATCAAATTCATATGCGAATTAAATTTTAAACTTCACATGCTAATTAAATTCACATATATATTATTTTAAAAAAGAAAAAAGCAATGAAAATAGAAAAACAAAAACAAAAAATGCTAAAAACAAACAAAGGGCGAGTGGGTTTCAAACCCACTACCTCTGTTTGTTTTGATACAACCACTTCCTTTAGGCTAAGACTTTATTTTATATATAAACTAACACAATATAATATATAAAAAAAATTTATATGTCGGGTCAGAGCCGGGTAGGATCCGGGAAGGGATCCGCGCGTCCCGCATATAAGTTTTTGTAAAAAATAAAAACTGAAAGCTACAATTAGACGTCAACTTACTAGGGAATTGAAAATTTACACAAATTCCTGTATTATTTTGATCAGAATACCCTAACTGATTATGTGGATTAGGTTAATTAATTAAAATCTCTAATGTAGTATATGCTTCTTCTTTCAAATTTGATCCTTTTAAGCAATTTTCGGAATATTCTCTTCGAGATTTGTGGATTTAATAGAAAATAAATTTGTGGGGATTTACGAAATTATGAAAGATGTTGGATATTTGTGAATTGGTAGTTTGATATGTATGTTGGCACATGCACCTAAAGTTAGCATTTGCCTGAAAAGGTCAAGAATCGATGAAATAAGAGAAGATGAGGCTCAAGGAGTAGTGGGCCCGGGCTATAGAGTGTAAAATTATAGTTTGGAAAAGGACCTAGAGATTATTATTTGAATTTTGGACATCAGGTTTCATGTGGTGACATTGATTTGTTCAAGAATGGCTGTTTTGGTTTGTGTCTTCTCCTTCTATATTACTGCTCCACTGCGCATGGCCCCGTTTTGCGAACCATATATATACACATAGATTCACTTGGGAATATAAAATCTTTCTTCCAAATGTTTCAGATTCTATTCAGCTTTGTTATATATATTGTTTAAAAATAAAATCATGATTCGTAAAACGATCTGGGGTTTACTGACATGCTAATAAAATCGAATTCAGCAAGAAATCTCTATGAGTTTAATTAATTACAATCACCAACTCATGAATTGATCTTTATTGTGTGTGAAAGTGTTTGCATCTATAGTATTAGTCCATCCATCATAACAAAATATCAACATACATGTGATGATCGGCCATTTGCATATTAGCTATGACTGATCTAGCTATATATATCTTAATTATATCAAAAGAAAAAAAAAAATTGAAGAATTAACCATCCTGTACTCTCAATTGGGTGGAATGAGGAGGGCTTCTTGCGTTCTTAGCCAGAGAATCTCTGGCCATGAGAATACTGCTCGTCACCAGCGAAGCATCGAAGGCGGTGCAGTCGATCCAGTCCTTGAGCAGATCTTCCTGTCCCCACATATCCGGTATCCAAACCCGACCCGCCACTTCCACCCGGTGTCTCTTCAGCCTCTCCCGCCCGCTGCCGTCGCCGTCCTCCGCTCCTGTTCCATTGCTTCTAGGCGGCGACTGCGGCGGAGGAGTGCTGACCTCTTCCTCCGGAGAATCGGGTTTCTCATCGGCTGAATCGTGGCTTTTCTTGGAATCTTCTAGTAATGGAGATGCTGGCTCTTGCGATTCCTGTGTGGAGTCAATTTCTTGAATTTGGATTGGGTTGTCAGACGACATAATATGGGAATGGGGATTCGGTTTGAGATGGAGTGCGTGTTGTGTGTGTGTGGTATGTAGAGATGGAAGATAGTATGGAGACGTTATATAGTGGAAGATGGAAAGGAAAGGTTTTGTTTATTATGTGGGAATGAAGGGAAAGGGAAATGAAGGGGGTTTTAGTGTACACAGTTTTTTTTGCATTCTATGGTACAAGACAACTTCACGTGTCTTATATATTATATGTATGTATGTGTGGATATATATATCTATCGAGAGAGAGAGAGAGTCCTTAGGGTTAATATATAATAAGTGGAGGGAAATTATATGTGTTAAGGATTTTTTTTGTGTTAGGAACGTGAGGTTGATGTTGATTTGAGATATTGTGTGATGGAATGAACAAGTTGACAGAGGGACAAGAAGGACATTTTATGCATGCAGGCTGCGGCCTGTGATCATAGTGTGTGGATTATTGGACGAGATATTTCTTTACTTAATTAAACCTCAATCAATGAATCTCAACTACCATATTATTTGGTCCCTCTATGTGAGGCACGTACCAGCCAGATAAACCATTACTTACTGATGGATAAAGTGGATTCTGATAAGACGTTCCTTTTTAAAAATTAACTAAATCTTTATGTCTTGCGAATTAATCAGGTATTCATCTAAATCCGAACACATATTGTCGTTTAGTTAGGGGCCGGGCCGGGCCGGGCCGTTTGATTTGCCGATTATAATAAGTCAAAAAGGAAATTATTCTCAAATACGACTGTTCAAAAAATAATTAGCCGTTTGTGACGATAAATTAATTTTAATATTATATGTTGACTTTGACCATAAAAATCATATTTCAATATCTTCTTCTCTTTCTCTTATATACACAGTAACACAGATTCCCCCTCTTCCAAAGTAGACTTGTTTATGCTATTTTGGAAGGCACTAGAGTAAATATAAAAAAATGGTTACTAAGTTTGTATAACTAGCATCTTTAGAAAAATAATTATCTTTACACACATGACACAGCTTTCCAGTTAATTGATCACATCTTTTACAAAAATAATTATAGAAGGTGTTTCTAGCATTTCCCTAAGATAGATAAGACTGGAAAAGTAACAAATGCTCTCTCACAAACCAGACTACATTCCATGGTAAGTTTGAGATTCTCCAGCCACACAAAATGGAAGGACAAACACATAAATACATCACAGTAACAACATTTCTAAAATGCATCAGTCCTCAGCGCAGCATACATCTAAAAACTATATATTGCCACTGCCAACTTAATCTTCATCCATCGCTGCTTGTGCAGGCGGCCTTGGACCACCGGCTGGTTTTGCCATAATGATCTGAACAAAACAAACTTCAACATTTAATATTTGGATACCCCACCAACAAAAGAAGTTCTATATTTAAAGATTGTGTATTACCTGATCCACACGCAGGACAGTACAGGCTGCATCTGCAGCATACTTTAGAGCAAAGAATCTGCACAAAGATATAATTTAAATTCTTCCTCAAGTTTACATAACAAGTTTGAAGAGCAGGAAAGATGCTTCCACCAAAATTACAATACAGTTTTCACTGATTTACACAAAGCAACGTCTCACGAATTTTATTGCTAAACAATTTGCTTTGATACGAGTATATTACAGAAGAAAGTCAAGCCAAAGCCCACAATGTTAACATTACTTTACTCTTAGAAAAAGCAGCTTACTTGGTGATGTAGAGATCCCATATATTCAAGGTAGACACATCCTTGCAGGCACCTTCCTCCAAATCAATGCCCACTTTGGTGTTACCAGATGCATGCTCAGCATACAAAGATGATATAATTTCAATAGCATTGAGCCCAGCATTTTCAGCCAATGTCTTAGGTATCATTTCAAAACTTTCAGCAAATTTTGCTATTGCATACTGATCCAACCTGGATGGAAAAAATGGATTCATGTTAAACAAATCATTCTTTAAAATAAAACCACTACTGCTCTAGTTTTACAAATCAAGGCACTTAATAATTAAGCAAATGTATATTCCGTTATTTTTTATTTTTATTTTTTTTTGGGGGGGGGGGTTAATTCCTCTACGCCATCTACACCAAGGCACCATATTCAATCAATTCCCATTACCACATACCAAGTACCGTAATGTCCATTTTGCTACTTTAGCTAAACCAAACTCAAGATATGGAATAATATTGCTAAGATGCCATAAGTTTTAGGCAAAGAAGTGCCGCATTTCCTAGGGAAAATAAACATTTTTGCAACCATAAACTGAATATAAAGGTATTGTCAGACAAATACCCTGTTTCTTTCAAAGAAAATTCTTTCAGTCTTTTAGCTAATTCAATCTCAGTAGCTGCTGCTCCAGCTACTGTCCGACTATCCCTGCACATTGCCTGGTGGAGAATAGCATAAAAACTACGTTGAGATCTTTTAATCAGCATAATATGAAATGGGAAACTTGAGAATACAAGAAACCGATAATTTCCCATTCTCTGATGGCAGAACAAAAGAAAAGGCGACCAATTGGTGAAAACCCATAACTTTTGTATGAAAAGTACCTTGTATGAATTCACGCCATCATCAATCGCTCTTTCAAGATCATCTAATATGCTATCAGTGCTCCCTCGCAGCACAACAGTGGAAACAGAATTTCCTCCTTGCTCATTTTTTACAATTGTAACCTATTAGAGAGTATGCAGAGTTAGATAAGACAACTGAGGGATAAGAGTAAGAGGGACACAAGCTAGTTCACATACTCTTGCCCCGCCTATCTCCTCGACTGAAACAGAATCAACATATCCAAGATCATCTGGATTTGGCTGACTTAGCTTTAACTGCCCACATAGAAACACAGAATGTCAGAACCACCACAAAGAGCCTGTACAATGTTCTCTTATATCAGCAATGCTTACAAGAGCAACTGCACCAGTGGTGCGGCAAAATCGCCGTAGTTCAAATTTAGAGCTGATCTTTAACACCATGAGCCTACAAAACCATGTTTTGTATATTCAGTTACACATGGCAAGAATCCAACAAAAAGGAGCTATTAAGGATCATTCATGACAATATGTAATGTGGACAAAGCAACAGTAAGAAACAGTTCACTGAGAAGGATTGAGGCTTTACTTATAGCGCTCGCAAAAATGCAATGCCATTTCCCCAACAGCTGCTCCACTAACAATGACCTTTGCACCTGAGTCTGCAACTGCTTTGATAAGCTCCTCAACCTTAGCTTCTTCAGTCTTTGCATAATTCTCAAGCTGCAAAGCAAATAGCCAGGTGATAAATATGCATCAACTTTGAGCAGAAAAATCATGCTCTGCATACAACAAGACTTCAGAGTTTGGTTCCATCAAAGCAGATGCCGATCAGGAGATAAATCTAGAAATTGTTAGTAAGAACTAAGAACTGATTCAAAACCTTATAGAAGGTGAAAGTCATTAAGACCAATAATTAAATATAGAGAAGTTAAAAGGAAGCTGATGCTCGGTTCTCAGTTTCACACCCAGATGGCCAATACATAGTGCAGGCAACTACTCAGGGTACATCACATGATCAACATGTACCAAAAACAATTTATAAGGCAAAATGGCATATGTAGAGCAAATTCCTCAGAAAAGTGATCAGAAAGAGAAGTTCTTGAGGGATACCTGGTCAGCACTATGAATAAGAACAGTTCCTTTTGTTTCAGTTGCAGTTGTATCAACACCCCCAACAAAAACTGCAACCTAATGCAATGGATCATTGTAATGTGTGTGGGCTATGCAATGAAATCCAAAAAGGTCTAAACAAATCAGACTTGACAACAGATACCTTGGCATTTTCCATTCTCTTTATAGTTCCTACAGCATCACTTTTCAACACCAAGCCCCTGACTACTAATGAATTATTCAAACCTCCACCCAATAGCTTTGCAACTCGTACATTATCCACATTGAAATTTGCAGGGTTCTTGGGGCAAACTTGTACACAAGACTTAAGCAAAAAGGTTGCCAAGTTAGACTTGAAATTGCATACTAGCCTTCAATGAAAGCTCAGCGTGGTTAAGAAATATGGAAATTCTACTATAATTGCATGAAACTGTAGAAACTTGAGATTTACCTCAGCAATGAGAGAGCATAATTTCTCCTCTTGTCCGAATTGTTTACTTGCCACTGAGGATCTCATTCGTGTAATTACTTCATCTTTGTCTCTCACATTCATATTTTCTGAACCTTTTTCAACCATTTCCTCGAGTACCTCAATGGTCTGCAAAAACAAGATGGTATGTTTAGCATCAACTTAAAAGCCACAAAAAACTGTTCACAAGCAGTGAAAAGAGATCAGCAATGTCACACCTTATTAATTGCCTTTGTGTATCCAACAATGATCTCGCTTGGGTGCAGTCCCATCCTAATAAGTTCTTCAGCATTTTGGAGAAGCTCCCCAGCAAAAGAAACAGTCAAATTGGCTCCATCCCCAATTTCTTCTTGCTGTGCTTTCCCAGCTAAAACCAAAAGCTTGGCTGCAGGATGCTGAACCTCCAGCTCATTTACAATTGTTGCCGCATCATTTGTGACAAAAAGCTTATCCAAATGATTGATAACCATCTTATTCATACCTTAACCAAAAAAGGGTATGCATTAGAAGAAACTGGATGAAGAATGCAAATATCAGAAAGACTGATGAGTTTAAGAGCTTTCCTAAAAATTATAAATAAGAGAATTAGATTAGATCTCCAATTGGACATAATAGAAATGTTAAATAAAGAAACACTATAGTCCCCATTCATCATAGTTTCACTAGTGGATACAACAAAGATTGTCATTGTTGAAGTTTCTGTGAGCTGATTATTAAGGATGTCAACAAGCTCGGACTGGGAAACAGATACAAGATCAGTATCAGGTCAAAACCAAATCGTGCAGATCCCTGTAACCGGCATGGAAATGGCAAATAAATAAACTATATCAGATCCCAATCTATGTTATTCATTAAGTTCTCAAACAAGCCCAAATGTTAAGCTAGAGTTGGTATTAGCTAATTGTAACTTGCCTCGTGAACTCATAAAAACATGACAAGCTTAAAACACCTGACTTTATCCTTAGTATTAGAATTCTAGTTGTTGTTAGTTTTTCTAAAAAATGCTGCAGTAAACAGTACTTGTTTACTTGTGCAGCACTTGGCCAAAAGGATGAATAACACTTACAAGAGACACTAAATAAATGTCGTAAAGGTATGGTTTAGGGTTTAAATTCAAATAAGAGAAGCTCAGGCTACTGCAAGCACAATAGAAATTCAAATAAGAAAAGCTTCGCTATTTCAAACAAATCAACGCAAATGGTGAAGAGAATATTTTGGAGCGGGAGGAGATTTCCACTGTGTAGATTAAAACGAAAAAAACGCAAAACTCTGTGAAGTATGCTAACCGAGTTAGTGAAGAAATAGAGAATGATTTGAGAGAAAGAGATACCATTGGGGCCGAGGGAGGTGCGAGTGATGACGGCAAGCTGCTTGCAAGCGTCGATGTTCTTAATGACGGCTTCGTCGAGGCCGGAGAGATGGCGATGGCCCTCTTTGAGCATGGACTGTATGCCATAGGGCTGCATCGAGAAACCTACCATTTTCGATAGAACTTTGAAAAATGAAATGCAGTAAGTCGATCTCAAAATAGCTGAGCAGAGCAGCAACCCTAGATGAAAATTAATGAAACCTTTTGTTTTATTTTTCTTTCTTATTCCTGCTATTACATTACATGGGCCGAAGGTACTAGGCTTAGGCTTAGGCTTAGGCTTAGGCTTAGGCTTAGGCTTAGCTAAGGGTATTGACTAACGACTATCTCATCCTAAATAGTTGAATATGGCAAGATATAATGGAATATACATAGTATTTGATATAAAATTTAGGATAAAATAAAATAATAATTTAGTAGTTAAGATATAAATCAAGATAAAAATAAATAACGTATTTGATTGTCAAGATTGCATTATAGATAAAGTGTAAAAATACATTTTTACCCTTTTTAAAATATGAATATATTTTAAATTTTGAATTTGAATATTTATCTCAATTATTAATTTACTAAACTACATTAATGATTTATTAATTAATTATTAAAATAATTAAATAAATTAATCAAGCAAAATTGTGTAATTTATCAATTAATAGATCAATAATTAAGCTTAATTGAAGTTCAATGATTCGAAATTTTTTGTTTTGAAAACAATGACCAAACCGTTTGTTTTGTGTATAAATTATTAATTAATATTAACTAATTAATTAATTGATTTGTTAATAAAATGATTAATTAGTGATTAATTAATTATCATTAATTAATGAAATCTTGGGGTTGTGTCTGTTGTCCATATGATCCACCATTTTCGGCTAAAGTGGTGGCTGGAAACCATGCACACAGCACCTCCACTCCAGTTCAGGCGAAGAAGAACAAATAAATGAGCAAAAAAATGAAACCAAAAAACAACACAGTCTCAAAACCATCACAACCCCAAAGTCGAATCCATAAATCACCACAACTCCAAAATTGAAAACAAAAAATGGAACAAAAAATAAAAATCGAAACTGGCGAGAAACTAGGCTCAGATTTATCTACAATCATCGCAGGCTTAAACCAACCATAAATCAACTATAAATCGAACAAGAACATTGAGTATAGAGCAAAAAATGAAACCAAAATCATCACAGCCCCAAGATCTAGACTGAAAAGTAGAGCAAAAATCGAAACCCAAAACGGAATTCTGGTGGCCATGGAGAGCTGACGGCTGTGATGCGAAACCCACCATTACCGCCATGAAACCCACCGCTACCGCCGGCCGCTGACCGTCGTTCCAACACTCAGCGAAAATCATCACTGTCTCGAATAATACACGGTTCGGCAAAGAAGAGTTGGTCGTTAACAGAGAAGGATGTCAATTCTCCACAATACGAGTTGGACCGTCCGGGGGCGTTAGGGAAAGGAAAAAGCTATGAGGGGAGAAGATTAACAATCGCAGAGGGGGAGCCATGTTTCACTAACATGGTGAAACACAAGAAAATAGTTTTTGCACGAAAACCAAGACGAGCCGAGATAATAAACTCGGGCCCTGTCATGCTCACCAAACAATAATTAAAACACTGTTGCGCCAGGATAAATTAGCCTATCATAGGCTATCTCATAAACCAAACGGCCCCTAAGAAAATAACAACTAAATATCATATCATCAATTGTAGCAATTGTTCCTCGTTCAAAACAACTTTGTCCTCAAAAGACTCACTTCATGTCATTGTCATGTCATAGATCTATCGTACTTAGACTTCTATAAAGATTTCAATTATTCGAAAGGACAAATCGACATTAGATGATAAATGAAACCAAACATAGCCATCGATTGTCATTGTGGTTGTTTTGCAAGTATTACGAATAAGAGCAACGGTCTTGTCTATATGAATAAAGGAAATTGTGAGACCAATTGATAGAGTTGAGTTGGAGTTAAGAATAAGAAATATTGGATTGCTAAACGAAGGTGAGGTTTCTGCTCCAACAAGACACGTGCCTCAAAATAGTAAAAACTGTTGAATTGTATGATAAATTACAATTAAATACGTAAACCAACGAGTCCTTATTGGCATTAATCTAGGCCTATTTTACAATTGCTAAGACTTGAGTTCAAGTTACTTTTGTCACTTGAATGCACCATTGATTGTTTTACTGTTCTCTGAAGCTAGAACACTTTTTACTTGGTAGCCTTTATGAAAGAAAGGCAACGCAGAAACCTCATCTCTCTCTCACACACACACAACACACATTTTTTGACATGTTTCACGTAACTCTGCAGTTCCCTTTTTCATCACATGCTTCAATTGTCTTCATCTCATTGGCTCCTTCTTCTTTGACTATTTCACATGATCTATAGAAATTCCTCTTTAAACAAGATTGTTGATGCAGCTTCAAGGTGGAAAGATGCACCATCTGGTCAGCATTTTGAATATGATCAGAGGCCAGATATATTCAGATTTATGAAGGTGCATTTGCTTGGACCATATATACCTCCTCCTATGGGACCAGATACATCAGGCCAGAAACTGCTTTCGCATTACATTCCCTTATTGAGAGTGAACTCCTTCCATCACAGAAGATGATTGAACTGTTTCTGCTGTCCATATCTATGTAAATCAGTTACGTGCAAACAAATTCTTTTTGCCTAGAGGTAAGTTCTTTTTTATTGGCAAATTCAGGATCAATGTTTGCGGGCAAAATTTGATTGTTTCATCATAGGTTAGACTCTGTCTGGATTCCTTTATCTTAAAAAACAAAAGACAAGATCTTGTTGTATTGGACCATTGGTGGCCAAATATTTTGTGATGGAACAAAATAACTTATGCCACCTCATTACATGAAATAAAGCCCTTCATTTTGAATATTCATTATCTTATGGGAACTGACAAAATCTAATGCCTATCAACAGAGGCACAATTAGGTATGCAAGTATTCATGCACAGGGAGTAGGAAGGATGATCTTGAGTCGCTTGCATATTTCTCATTAAGGGGAGGTTACCATGGCAAGGTTATCAGGTGAATTGGCATAAATGGTTTAGTAAGTTTTGAGACTTTATTATCATTAGTCTTGACTTATCGTTCCCCATTCTTGATTGCCCTGCTCCATTCAAACTGTTCCTTGAGGCTGTTACTAGTATATAGTTCGACGAGGAGCCAAATTATCCTATGCTGATAGCACTTTTTGATAGTCTTATTGACCCTTGCTCGCTGAGACCAATAAGAACTGATGGAGCTCTCAAGGTAAGTTATTCGGGAAACCACATACTGGCATTAACTTTGTGCAGTCAAGTCATTTTTAAGACTAATGGTTCATCTTCAATTACACAGGTTGGTCAAAAGCATGGAAGGTTGCTCATAAACTTGAAGGAGGATGAGCGCCGAAGAAGAAAATACGACTAGGTAGTCCTGCCAATGAAATAGAGGTGAGTGCCAAGTGCCTATTGTTAAGTATTTCATTGGTCTGCTATGCACAACCAAGTTGCATATTTGATCTTTCAGTTATTTCTCATGCAAATGGTCACAGAAGTTGTTTGTTTATTCTTTTATTCTTCTTGTCACATGTGGCTAGAAAATGTGTATAGACCAGTAGAAACAGCTGTGAGACCCCAAGTAGACTGAACAATGAACCATGTTTCAACTACTTCTTTGACGTTGTATAAGTGACTGAGAATAAAATAACTTGTACTCGAGTTACTGACCAAGTTTTACTTCTCTGCTTCTCCTCTGCTATATTGAATGTGAGTGATTTGGTGCAGACATGTGGCACATACTATCATTTCTTCACTTTCTATCAAAGACTGTTTGCTATATATAGCTGTTTGCTATATATAGCTTTTTTTACTGTTTGTGAAACATTTACTGTGAAATAACACTAGAATGTTGCAGATTCAAGGCTACGTCGGCATGTAGACAAAACTTTCACCTTCATAGGATTGTTTGTTCAAAATTACAATGTTAAAGAAATAGTTAAATATGACCACTTTATGGTATTTCTCCTATCTTTTTTGATAGAATCCCAATACAGGCAGGGCAGCAGGAAAATATGGCATACAAGATTTTAAATGGAACAGCTCTTCTTGACAAAGCACCAATTCGAAGAGGGAAACGAAACACAACAATAAAAAGTAGAGATTCGTTTTAGAGTACAAAACCTAGAGATAAATAAAACCACCCTATTCCTTTCCACATAGACTACACCCCATAACCAAACAATAAGCTATGGCAATGCTTGTTGACTGACAGGGGAACTATGAAGAGCCATGACATCTTCTAATATCTTCCTCTGCCCCTGAAACCACCGCCACCGCGACTAGCACCCCTAAATCCACCTCTACCACCTCTAGGAGCACCCCTTCCACGGAATCCTCCACCACCGCCACCACGGAATCCTCCTCCTCTTCCACCACCTCTTCCTCCCCCACGTCCACCTCTAGCAGATTGCCCTTGTCCCCTGCAATAGAATAATTCAACATCAACCCTCTATCTATTCAACACTTTGTTAACATTAAAATTAACATCAGCACTATCTATCAGAGCAGAATATGAACCATGGTTATCACTTACATTTTGCAGACATTAAGACAATAGACAACAGGTGATCTGTTAAGCAAGCTAATAAACAAGATCATGTATCAGCAGCTAACACTAATATTTCGTGCTAATGAGTCTAACCGCTATAGATGAAATGGGAAGAGTTCTTTTTCAGTTAAAATATTTGCCAATATCATTCCAAGCAAAATACAACATAGTAAATGTACATTGTTAAAAAATACTACAACTTCGATATTAGTGAGAGAAACCAAAATAGGGAAGAAACAACATACTTAGGCTGGGGAAGAAATCTTGCGAGTGGCAAAAGCTTAGCTGGATCAATGAAGAATTTATCTCCGGCAGAATATGACGTCGCTACAATGCCTTCCATCATCTTAATCGAAAAGAACTACAACACAAAAGTAGCAAAATTCAGTCTTGAGTAAAAATATAATATACTAATTTATCACCCAAGAAAAGAAATACTCACGGACTCATTGATGGGACCAAAGATTTCATCTACTTTACCAATCTGGGTCTTGTTCTCAAGGTAAATTGGAGCATTGAAGTAGGGTATTTTCTCGTGAGACAGCTTCGTCACCGCGTCGCCCTCACAAGCATGAACAAATGTCGAAATCTCTGCGCATCAAAATCAAAATCCAACCATATGTTATGTTACTCAAGCATTGCATTCATTTTTAAAACTATTGAGAGACGGACCAACGACTTCAGAAGGAGGGCCTTCGTCGCGAGGACCAAAACGGCCGCCGCCGCCGCCGAAACGGCCGCCTCCTCCACCTCGAAAGCCACGTCCGCCGCCGTCTCGGCCACCCCTAAAGCCTCCACCGCCGCGTCCCCTGGGAGGCCTCATGTTGTTGCTGTCGTAAGTTTTGAGCTTCAGCTGTGAATGTGATTATGTGAGTGAGAGAGAAGTAGGGTTTTGGATATAGGGTTTAAGTAAATGGGCAGCATTGCATTTGGGGCAAGCACTATGGACTTTACATGAAAGCCCAATTTAGCTCTTTTTTAGTCCAAAAACCCAGTTTAGCTATTTTTTGGGCTAAAAACCTAATATAATTTATTTAACGTAAAATATACACGAGATTTCCTCTTTCTCAAAAGTATTCCTTCTTTCACATTTTGAATGATTATATTATTCTATAAGTTGGTGATCGTCGATGGCATTGGACCCAATTTTGTCTGTAGAATTTAAGGGTTGGTATAGAAAAGTAACAAAATAATTATTCAATAATGCTAAAAATATAAACAATTAATTTACCATATGTAAGAAAGATAATATACATAAAAGAAATGTTTAGCTTCACTTATGGGGGATACATATTCACAAAAACCAAAAATGAATTCCATTGCACAGGCAGAATAGGCTAGGATAGGTTAGATCAATGTGCAGCTTGGTGGACATGTAGAGAAGAGTGAGAAGAGCACCTTGTGGAATTGGAGCACACCTTGAACCAAACCACTTAGCAACTACTACAAGAGCAACTCCACCGCTGCTCCTTTTCCCACACACCCAACTCGCAGATGACAAGAAAATCGAAAGCAAAACCCCGCACCTTCCGCCTACCATCCATGCTATCATATACCCAAATTTATATCCTGCATCCAAATTTTGGTCCATCACCCAAATTTTGGTCCATCACAACCCCCACCATCTGCATGAGAAACACGCACAGGAATGCTGATCTAACAACTTCAAACAAGGATCCCCTCTCGTCATCTTCATCTCCCTCCTCTTCCTCAATCTCATGTTTCTCCCAATACTTGTCCCTCTGCATTTTACGCCATCTGTACAACCTCAGCCCGTCCTCGTAATCTTGGCTGATGGAAAACTCATGACCTCATGGCCTTCTGCTATTAGGTTGCTGACAGAGAGCTCTGTCATATTCTCTTCCTGTTGATTCATTAATCAGTACATGTATCAAACATTTCCTAATTCAGTGCAGCTGCTTTTTGGAGAGAACAAACGCCTACTATACATGTCTAAGTCACCCTTTCTAGTTCATAAATAATTGGTCTGCATATTAATATGAAGTCTTACTTCATAAGCAAATTGGACCGTCTTGAAATCCTTATTAGCTCCTACTTCCTCAATAATTGTTTGCGAAAATTGTCCAAAATTAATGTACTTGAAATAATTAAATTTATTTGTCAAGAGAGTTGATTATGTTTCATTTATTTTATTTGTTCCCTGCTAGCTCAAGATTCTGCTATTGGTTTCCTTAATTCCATTCTTATGCTAAAAGGCAATACCTATGTATCTTGGAAAAACAAGGTATTAATTGGTTTTTGGGATTGCAAATTTGGATTATGCACTTAGGACCGAGCAATCCGACCCTTTTACTGATGAAAGTTCCGATGAGGAAAAACGGAACTTTGAGAGGTGGGAACACTCGAATCGCATGAGTCTTATGATTATGCAACATGTTACCCCTGAAAATTTTCGGGGTACTATCCCGAAAAAGTCAACCGCTAAGGAATTCCTCGAACCATTGATAAAATTTTGCAAGCAATGAAAAGGCTGAAACAACCTCATTATGCATAAGCTTGTAACCATGAGGTATAATGGCCGAGGGGAAATTAGGGAGCACATTATGAAAATGTCTAACACTGCTTCAAAACTTACGGCACTAAATTTGACCATCAGTGATGATCAATTAGTGCATTTGGTCATTATTTCTCTTCCTCCTCAATTTGACCACTTCAAAGTTACTTATAATACTTTGAAGGATAAGTGGTCGTTGAATGAGTTAATTTCTCGTTGTGTTCAATAGGAAGAGAGGTTGAAGCAAAGTAAGACGGAAAGTGCTCACCTAACGACAAGCTCTAAGAGAAGGTGGGGAATGGACAAGGGGGAGAGGATTCTTCCCGAGTCCGTTAAGGGGAAGAGGATTCTTCCCGATTCCTCCAAGACTGTTGCAAGTCCCTCTGCAAAATGGTTTAAGAAGGAGACATCAGTTGTTGCCTGCTTCTTTTGCAAGAAAGAATGACACAAGAAGAGTGATTGTGCCAAATATCACGCTTGGCACGTGAACAAAGGGTACGTTTTTCACTCATGTTTGTTCAGAAGTTAATTTAGCTTCTGTACCTGGACATACTTGGTGGATAGACTCTGGTGCTACTACTCACATAAGTGTGTCCATGCAGGGTTGCCTCCGGTGCCGAAAGCCAATTGATGTTAAAAGATTCATTTATGCTGAAAGGTGATTGTTAAAAACTGATTGTTATTTGGATTATGATCAGGCTTTCGTTGTAGCGTCATTTAGACGGAATTTAATTTCTATTTATGCATTGGACAAATTTGGTTATTCTTGTTTATTTGGAAATATCAAATTTAGTCTTTATCTAAATTCAACTTTGGTTGGCACCGGTTCTCTTTCTTTTGGCGATAACCTTTATTTGCTCAATACGGTTTCTTCATTTAATGAAACCCTACATGTGAACTCACAAGGTACTAAGCGTAAATTAACAAGTGAGAATTCTGCTACTATTTGGCATAAGCATTTGGGTCATATCTCCAAACGGAGAATTGAAAGCCTTGTGTCAGATGGAATTCTTACAATTCCTAATATGGCGAACTTCCAAATCTGCGTTGAGTGTATTAAAGGAAAACAAACAAACATTAGGAGATTTGATGCCAATCGGACTACGAACGTCTTAAAACTCATACATACGGATATTTGTGGACCGTTCCCTACTGCTTCATGGAATGGTCAACAATATTTTATCACGTTCGTAGACGATTATTCCCAATATGACTATCTTTATCTAATAAGTGAGAAATCTCAAGCACTGGATAGGTTCAAAAGTTATAAGGCTGAAGTTGAAAATCAATTTGGCAAAAGAATTAAGAACGTCAGATCTGACCATAGTGGTGAATACTATGGTAGATATGACGGCTCCGGTGAACAACGTCCAGGAGCCTTTGCAAGATTCCTTGAGTAATGTGGAATTGTTCCTCAGTATACAATGCCTAGTACTCCTATAATGAATGACGTTGCTGAGAGACAAAATAGAACCCTCAAGGATATGGTACGAAGCATGATCAGTCATTCTATTTTGCCAGAATCCCTTTGGGGAGAGACACTTAAGACCGCAACATACATCCTAAACTGAGTACCTAATAAAGCAATTGTTGTTACCCTTTACGAATTATGGACGGGTAAGAAACCCAGTTTAGGTCATTTACATGTTTGGGGTTGTCCAGCGGAGACTCGGCCTTGTAGACCACAAGAGCAAAAATTGGACACTAAAACAGTAAGTTGTTACTTTGTAGGTTATGTCGAAAGGTCTAGGGGTTTTAAATTTTATGATCTTACTATAAGATCATTTTTCGAGACCATTAATGCATTGAGTTTGGGGGGAAAATGAGATTAAGAAATTTATCTTTGAAGAGGAAGCAATTTCACTTACCTTCATTTAGGAACAAGACGACTCCCTCGTTGTTCCCGTTCAACCTATTTAGTCACCTGAACAACAACATGAAGAACAACCTCAACAACCTGAAGAACATCAGGAAGTAGTGCCACTTAGAATATCCACTAGAGTGAGGAGACCTACAATATCTACAAACGAATATATTGTATATCTACAAGAGCATGAGAGTGATATTGGAGTGATGGAAGATGACCCAGTCAACTTCCGTCAAGCCATGAAAAGCTCTAACGCTCCAAAGTGGACTGATGCTATGAATGAAGAGTTCAAGTATATGCTAAACAATGACGTTTGAGATCTTGTCTCATTGCCTGAAGGTGCAAAGCCCATTGGTTGTAAATGGATTTTTAAGACCAAAAAGGATTCGCATGGCAATGTGGAGAGATATAAGGCTTGTCTTATGGCAAAATGTTTTACTCAAAAGGAAGACATCGGTTTTATCGAGACTTTCTCTCCAGTTTCAACGAAAGACTCGTTTAACATAATTATGGCACTAGTAGCTCATTTTAATTTAGAGCTACACCAAATGGATGTTAAAACAACGTTTCTCAATGGTGACATTACTGAAATTATATATATAGTGCAACCTGAAAACTTTGTATCTGGTGATTCAAAGAAAACCGTTTGCAAACTAAAGAAATCCATCTATGGCCTTAAACAAACGTCTCGTTAATGGTACTATAAATTTCATCAAGTTGCCATCTCATTTGGTTTTTAGACGAATATGGTTGATGAATGCATAAACTATAAGTTCAGTGGGAGCAAATTTATTTTTCTCATTCTATACGTGATGATATTGTACTTGCCTGCAACGATGTAGATCTGTTACACAACACCAAGAAATTTCTCTCTAGAAAATTTGAAATGAAAGATCTTGGTGAGGCTTCTTTTGTGTTAGGAATCCAAATACATCGGGATCGTTCCCGAGGTGTACTTGGATTATCACAGAAGAGCTACACCGACAAAGTATTTGCAAGATTTGGAATGACAGACTGTAGACCGGGAGATACCCTTGTGGCCAAAGGTGACAAGTTTAGTTTAAGTCAATGCCCTGAAAATGAAATTGCTAAAAAGGAAATGGAATTAATTCCTCATGCGTCGGCAGTGGGAAGTCTTATGTATGCACAAGTATATACGCTTCCGAATATTGCGTTCATAGTGGGCATGTTAGGCAAATATTTGAGTAATCCTGGTATGGATCATTGGAAAACAGTCAAACGAGTTATGTGATATTTGCAGAGAACAAAAGATTATATGCTCACTTACAGAAAATCAGATCAGCTTGAAATCATTGGGTATTCTGATTTTGATTTTGCGGGATGCCAAGACAATCATCGATCCACGTCAGGTTATAAGTTTATGCTGCCTAGAGGGGCTGTTTCTTAGAAAAGTGTTAAGCAAACACTTATAACCACCTCTACTATGGAATCAGAATTCATAGCTTGTTTTGAGGCATCCCAACAAGGAGTATGGTTGCGAAACTTCATTCAATGACTGCAAATAGTGGACAGTATTGAAAGACCACTTATTTTGTGACAACAAGTATGTAGTCATGTACTCCAATAACAATAGGAGCTCGTCGAAGTCTAAATATATAGGCATTAAGTTCCTCGTAGTTAAAGATAGGATTCAGAGTCAACAATTGTCAATTGAACATTTAGCAACAACTTCCATGCTCGTGGATCCCTTCACTAAGGGTTTACCGTAATCGGTCTTTCATGAGCATGTTTCTCACATGGGCGTTCGGTCCTGTGATACTTTGGTTTAGTGGGAGTCAAATGTTCATCTATGTAATGACATTCAGTTTCAGTTAATGTATACACTTCAATTATTTTGGTTTCATTTACTTTGAATTATACTTTGGTGATTTCTGATCTCACTCAAGACTTCAGATGACCAGTTGGAAATAGGCATGCGCTAGAGCATATAACATGTCATTTACATGCTGCACACATATACTTTAATTCGCGTTGCTAAATGTGTTAATATATGTGATCACTGATGAGTTTGGTCATTTATACGTGTTGTGACTTAAACTTCTTTGGCTTTGTATTAACATGTTTAGTAGACCAGATGGATAAAATGATTGATATAGATAGTAAACGTGATTATTTGGTTACTTTTTTATGTTGGCCCAAGTGGGAGATTCTTGGAACATACAATTATGGTCCAACACAATTTGTTAGACGATCGTTTATTCACTATCTATTGAACGACTTGATTAAGTGATCAAATAAGTTTAAATAATTACAAGGGTAGAACGATCATTTATAAAAGTATAGGGACCATTGTGCATATACCATTTTGTATAACTTCTATTTTGTTATGGGTGAAATTGAAGTTATAATAAACCTTAGGGACTTGCTCTCTAAATATGGGGTTATGGTCCCCAAGTGAATGTAAATATGTTGGTAGTATCCCATTCCTACTAACTTGAACATAGGAAACAAGGTTCATAACAATTCTCTCTCTACAGTTTGTATGTAACACTTGGAAGACAATCAACCCGACAACAAACGACGAACATGAATTCGGGTACGCTTCTGCTTTAGATTGTTTGTATTCAACATGTATAATACGTTACTAAGATTTGGTTGAATCTTGCTTACTTTCATGCTTCAAGTTATACTGTGTGGTATCCAAGCATGCCTCATAAAACAGAGGATCTGTTGCATTGAGGGCGGCGGAAGCTGTTATTGGACGACAGCGACTCCATCGAACAAGCAATTTAGGACGACCGCCACCGTAAAGGAGGTAGGCACAACGCTAAGTAGCCGCATGCCTGCATATGATATTGACAGTGTAACACCTCTCTCTCTCTCTCTAATTTCTCCGGTGAGAGACCGGAGTAGTAATGGATGGAGTTGGAGAGGGCGCTAGGAGCTAAACGAGCCTTTAACTCTCCGCTCATACATACACCATGGGCTCACTATTATACTACCTTTCCTTGTTCTACAATTAGCAAAAAACTTGATTGCTCCAATTCTATAATCTATCTAATAACTATATTTTTCGTGAGGCATAATTATCTCCATTTACATGAAACTTTCAAATATTTTAATTTTTTATATAATTGCTATTTTTTTTGTAAATTTATGTCGTTGTGACTATCTAATTGCCATCATTACTAGTTGAAGTAGAATAAACATCCAACTACATTGTTTAGTATATCGATAATTTAAAACTTGTAGATATTTTAGGGTCCACCACATTAATCTTAAGACATTTAACAATTGTATAAAAAATAAAATAATTGAAAAATCATGCATTTAGAGATATAATTTTTATTCCATGTGTAAAATTAGAATTTAGTGAAATTTTGTGAATTTAGACACAATTACCAATCCTATGAATAATCAAAATATTAATATGTTGGCTAGTTTATTTGCTAGATTATCGATTTTAAATTATTGGAAGGATTATCTAATGGAAGTATTTAATATTTATTATGGGCTTTTAATCCTCCTAGTACTAGTGCAATCTTAGAGGTTTAGGGCCCTTATTTCAGCCCTAAAAAATTAGCTACAACTCAATTTTCAGCTATCACGTTAATATTTTATTTTTTAGTCACAACATTATTATTCTAGCCAAAACAATTCAACCTCAAATCAGCCACAACTCTTTTTTTATCATTTTATCATTTTTTTATTCTTCAATTTTATATATTTATTTTAATTAAGTTATTTGTAAAATGAAGATAACAAATTCAAAAAATATTTAATTAAAATTTCAAATTACATAATTTAAAATCCTAAACTACATTATTTTAAAATAAAAAATGACATAATTGAAATTCCTAAATATTACATAGATAAAAACTAAAAGTACTTCATGTTTCAAATCAGTTGGAGCATGCCCAAATTCTTTGATGAGATCTTGTAGGAGTCGGCCGTAAGTTCGTTCTTTGCGAACAAAAGCACGTCGATGAGTGACCTTTAGCTTGCACCACACAATACACTTGCAACACACTGCATCACACAATTTTTTTTCTTTTTTAAAATGAAATGCGGCGAATGGAGGATGTAGTGCCGCCACGCAGCCCGACATTCAGCCGCATTCCAGGCTGAAATCGCAGCTGTGTCAGGTCGAGCCCCACCAACGTCGCCCCATTTCCCTCCCCAAACGCGGCAGCGATAACGCTGCATCAGGTGGTGGGTGGGTCGCATTAGCATTCAATCCAAATAAAGGTTGCTTTGCTATATTCATTCAGCTCCGCAATTTTGTATATATTGAAAATATTTTCCGAAAAGCGAGGACACTTTAATTTGCATTCAACGTCGGATTCCTCCCTCAACATTCCACTCTCTCTTGCAATATTTCCCTTCTCTTCGCCAAATACGTCCACATTCAATCCCCAATTCAATATTTCTCTTCTCTTTTTCATATTCCTTCTTTCCTCCTCCCTCTCAATCTCCAAGGTTATTTCATTCCCTTTCTCATTCTTCAATGTTTCCTGCATCTTTACTACCGAATATGTTCATCATTTGCTTCTAATCTTTCCCAATCTGACAATCATGTTGGAGAACAAGGAATGCGGATGAATAATATGCTGTCTTTTTCTGGATAATGCTTGTTCGAGATATGAAACCGGTTTTCATCCAAAAATCTGGAGAAATTGAACAAAAGCTTCATCATTGTTCTTTTTTTTTTTTTTTTTTTTTTTTTTTTTTAATATGCAGATCTTGGTTGGCTTTTGCTTTGCAGGAAAAAACGTAGCAGCTATAGGGACTAACTTAATCTTCTTTTATCACAAATTAATTTTCTTTTCTTTGGTCGTGTATGATCGATTACTCTTGTTACTTAATATAACGAATAGTGTAACGGAAGCCTAGTCGAGATCTTTCTCAGTCCCTTTGGGAAATTTCTCTATCAAACACTTGAAATTTAGGATCTTAAATGGAGCCTTTAAAGTTCTGATCCACTGTTCAAGAGTCTGTCGTTAGAGGAATCTAATTTTCTTTCTATCTTAACAGGATAAAGGAATATTTTTTCCTAATGTCTACTGTGGGCAACTCAACTAATATTTTCTGGCACGAATGCCCTGTCGGGAAGGTTGACAGACAAAAATTGCTTAATCAACAGGGATGCATTGTATGGATTACTGGTTTGAGTGGATCAGGTTAGTATTTGCAGATCTTTCCTACTTTTCGTTGTGTTATTGTATCAGAACCATCCAGTGGTCTGCTGTAGTGCTCTAGACATTCATGCCTTGAGTCTATACATGTCTTTCGTATATGCATAGCATCTTAATTATCTCTTATCTGCTATTGCAGTTCATCCTTTTGTCATCATCACTTTTAAGATGATAGGATCCTCATATATTGGAGCTTATATAGTTTTTCTTTGGAACATCAAGTTCACAGAAACAGCTGCAAAACTGTGGTCTTGTCGAATTAACAAAATAAGACCACCCTTTTAATCAATCTTCAATTTTTGTCTAATGCTCTTTGATCATCTCTGCAGGTAAAAGCACCCTAGCATGCTCACTGGGTAGAACATTGCACTCTCGGGGGAAACTTTCATATGTTCTTGATGGGGACAACCTTAGGCATGGTCTAAACAAAAATCTAGGTTTTTCACCAGAGGATCGGACTGAAAATATACGCAGGGTTGGTAAGTAAACTGTCACTTGACATTGGAAAGTACATCTCTTTCTTCTTTTTTGGCCTACTGTTGGATTGCATATAAAATTATTTGCTCTATCTAAGAATTATTGCTCTTGTTTAGGTAATCAATGTTGTAAAGCTTTATTAATTTGGTATATTCAGGTGTTGACACCTTATGCAACTACTCAAAACTATTTCGTACCACTGCATAGTGCCAAATCCATACACTCATCCTCCATGTTGTAGACAACTATTACTAGCCATTACTTAGAGGTAGTTGGTACATACAACTAATGAATAATTACAATATGAGGGCATCAATTTGTTCTCTTGTGTTTAACATGAGGTTAAGCTGCTGGATGGCTGGCCTAACAAATTATGATCGCTCCTTTTCTAGCATTAGGCTGACCACAAAATGTATGGCAGTCTCATAAAGCTGACCATGGCCATAGTGAATGCTTGTTAGACAACATTAGCTGTGCAACTACTACTCACTCCTGCACAAGGTTGATTGTTTTTACACAACAATAAGTTATGGTTGTTTTTGTCTCTAGGGGAAGTTGCTAAGCTCTTTGCTGATGCTGGGTTAATCTGCATTGCTAGCTTGATATCTCCTTATTGTAAAGACCGTGATGCTTGTCGTGCATTATTGCCTGAAAATTTTATCGAGGCAAGG
The DNA here is from genome assembly GCA_034509125.1 of Monilaria moniliformis. NCBI lineage: Eukaryota > Viridiplantae > Streptophyta > Magnoliopsida > Caryophyllales > Aizoaceae > Monilaria > Monilaria moniliformis. Next base: position 24,242 of record JAYDZE010003563.1, read on the forward strand.
CTTTGTTATGCTAGTTTATTCTCTAAGATCATGTGTTTCTTATGAATAGGATAACTGAGAGATGTAATCTATCTAAAATACAAATTGACAGGTCTTTCTAAACATGCCTTTAGAATTGTGTGAAGGAAGGGATCCCAAAGGTCTTTACAAGCTTGCACGAGCTGGGAAGATCAAAGGTGTGTGTATATACAAGCTTGTTTTCTAGGTTGTCTGTCCCAATAAATGTGTGAAACTGAAGCTAAAGAAATATAAAGGTCAAGAATATCTCATGCTTGAATGTTGTTTTTTGTAATTTGAAAGTTTATCAGTGTTTTGAAGGGAGTTGTACAATGTTGCAGGGTTTACAGGAATAGATGATCCATACGAACCACCTTCGAAATGTGAGGTTTGTACTTTGGCCGACCCATAAATCACAACGACCCTCCTAGTCGGCCTACTGCCACTGAAATATTGTTGTGATGGTTGTGCAGATTGAGATAACCCAAAAGGATGGAATTTGCCCGACACCGAATGAGATGGCTGGGCAGGTGGTATCATACTTGGAAGACAAAGGATATCTTGAAGCTCAGTAACCACAAAAAATGTTGCATGACATGCTTTTGATGTGTAGGTTAGATGATAATTGTGATATTATAGATTGACTGCCATACACTAAGTATCTATGAGTAGGAGGAGGTCTAGGGATTGCTCCCTATTTGTTCTTTTCCTTTTCCTTTTTTGTTTCCTTTTTTTTAAACATTACTAGCCCAACAAGTTTGTGTTCTGTAGTATTTTAATGAATATATATATATATATACATATATATAAAGAGTGTGGCATGAATATCTTGGATATTTTGATTGATATTTGTAAATAAAGAAGCATTTTCCAGATGGATGGTGCGTTAATCTCGGAATGTTGCTTCATCAAACATGCCGCAACAGGTAACAAAAGGCCAAAGTTGAGATATGTGGAATCTTTATCTATTTCATTGTTGAAAAAAGGATAAGTATTGACCAGCTATGGAAAAGGCATAAGAGTCATCATCAGCAGCATTTCATCAGTTTTGATCAATGGTGTTCAACACCCCACTGGTGGTGGGGGTGGCGGAGGTGTCGGCGGAGGTGTGTCAATGCTTAGCCTGCTTTCCGCAGCGGCTGAGCGGTGGTGATGTCATCAGCCTCCTTTTCTGCTTCCCCTTTGGCCAGCTCCGCCGCCTGGCCACCTTCTTCTGCTTCCCCCCGCCCCGCTACCGAGACGACGACAACTACGACGACCTTCACTATTGATTCTTGATGGAGGCATCTTTGATCTGTTGGGAATGTTGTAGCTTAAGCTCTTTGAATTCCTCTTTTATCTTTTTGTTTGGTGTTGAACTTGAAGCTCAAGTCTCGACATTTTTCTTTCATTTATGGCGTCCAATGGTTGTATAATTGTATTAATTACCTTCATATTTATTTAGGAGGAAAATGGAGATTCGTTTTTTCTTTTTTCTTTTTTGAGTAATTCTATTTTTTAGCTTTTCAGCTGAAACCTGTATAGGCAATTGACCTGGGAAACCAGAGTTTACATTGTTGTTCATCTCTCCCAATAATCTCTCTATATATCCAATAAGAATGGTCTCTTTTAGTGTTCTCAATAATTTGTATTAGATGGATACCACACTTTAAACTTAGTCTTCCAAAGTAAACAAGTCTATTATTACATAGAAATTTCCTAAGACAACTGTAAGAATTATTGTTACTGCAAAAGTCATAATTTTTTGTATTAATGCTTGCACAATAATAACACAAGAAAGAAGTGGCATTTTGAGGGAAGGAAGAAAGGAGCAGTTGTGGAGGAACTGAAGAAGATGAAGAGTGTTGCTTCGTCTCTACCGCATCGCTTTATCCCTCGTTTCACTCCTTCCTTCTCTTCTCCTTCTTCTTCCTTTCCTTCTTCTTCGTCACGCTTAGTTGGTGTCAAGATTAACAAGCACAATAATGGCCACAATTATCCTTCACTCCCCTCCCCATTCAAATCTCAAACACGCATGGCTTCCACCAATCAGGTACCCAACCTCTCCCTCTATTTTTAGATTGCTTCTATATCAGTTTTTATCTATTCTCAGTTATATGTGACAGAGTGCTTCCACTGCCGCCGATGTCAATCCCCAACTTAATGTCTTCCAACTCATCCAAGCTCACCAGGTTCAATTTTCACTCTCTTTGTGTGTGTTGATGGATTGAATCCCCAAATTGTTGTTTTGCTTGTCAGGAAAAAGCTGCTAGGTTGCCTCCTATAGACGAAATTAGGACACTTCTCAATTACAGCTTGCGCGGAGTCCTTTCTACTTTCTCTCTGGTTAATTCTCATCACATCACCATTCATGTATTAAAAAATTAAATAGAAATTCAATTTGTGGTTCCTTTACAAATATCTGGAAGATGTTTTCCTATTTCCTTGGTCTCTTGTAGAAGTATGAGGCTTATCCATCAGGTTCCATGGTGGACTTTGCTTGTGATGCCTATGGATCTCCAATATTAGCAGTTAGTAATTTGGCAGTTCATACCAAGGTTCGTTATCGTTTGGGACATATAATTTGATTGTTTTTGGAGCTGTGATCTCTTTCACCTAATCAAAGTTTTCTATCTCTGCCAAAATATGACTTGTGTGAATATTGGCAAGCATCCTTCCAGAGACATTGCTATGCTAACTAACCTATGCAGGACCTTTTAGCAAGTCCCCAGTGCTCGTTGCTTGTGTCGAAGGATCCTGAGGATAGGACCGACCTAGTTATTGTAGTTCACGGTGATGCCCTCCCTGTAAGAAAAGCATCATGTCTGCCATGCTTTCGAGTTTTTACTCTTTAAGCAGTTACTCATCTGTCCGTGGACTTATGTGATCAATACAGGTTGCTGAAACTGAAAAGGAAGCTACCCGTAGTGCATATTTGGCTAGACATCCTGAGGCTTTCTGGGTAAGGCTGGCTTAACTTTCTTACTAAGGGTTTTGTCTCCTTCAACACCTTAAAGCTGACATTACTGTGATATTCTGTTAAAAATTGTTACAAATTTTTCTGAAGGTCGACTTCGGTGACTTCCAATTCCTGCGGATTGAACCTAAAGTTGTTACATATGTGTCGGGAGTTGCAACAGCTTTATTAGGATCGGGAGGTTTGTGTGTTGATTTTGAGCTTTTAATACAAAGATAAATTTTGTGGTAGACTTCACCTGATTTATTATTGTTGATTGGTGGACTTCTGCTATGTGAGTACTTGCAGAATTCAGCAAGGAGGAATTTACAACAGCAAAAGTGGATCCTATATACCAATTCTCAAAGCCTATAACGGTATGACCAGCCATATCAGCAGTAGCACTCTTTAATAAGTCATTCTTTGGCTGGTGATCTTCTCTGAATGCTGCTAGATTGGAATATTTGTTGCAGTCCCACATGAACAAAGATCATGCAGATGAGACAAAGCTGATAGTCCAGCACTCTACCTCTGTTCCGGTAATACTTTGGTGTTCATTCAGCAACAGGTCCCTTTATTGACTGAATTGGCATTTATCTCCATAAAGAATTTTGGCTTGCATTATTTTGAACTAGAAACTTGCTCTTGTGACTATCTTTTATTACTTTTTTCTTTGTTAGCCAAAGTGTGTTGTTACAGAGTAGAACATGTGTTATGAAATATAAGGATTCATTAAAGTTTAATTATCTTTTGATTGGTCTCGCGTTATTTCTCCCTGAATTATGAACTGGTCTGTGAACTTCCGTTTGGTGACATGTCCCTATGAATGCCATCAACACATGTTTGAGATCCTGAGAATATGTAGCTTAGAAATTAGTCCATTTTCAGGTGGAATTCGCGGACATGTTGGACATAGACAGTCTGGGTTTTAACGTGAAGGTTGTATTTGCTCATGACCCTTTTACTCTGGAAAGTTAAGTTCATTATTCATTATTCATTATTCATAGTAGAGTTTGTAAGTGTAGTAATCTCTCCTGTGAAGGCTGGTTGTCAAGGCAACATTTTCAAGCTCCGAATTCCTTTCACAAGGCGTGCTAGAGGCAGAAAGTGAGTCCACATATTTCACTTAGTTGCTTACTAGTATTACATAATTGAGATGATGAGTGAATTTGGAAGCTACTATTCATCTCCAATTTCAATTGTGCGTTACTACTGCAGGGATGTGAAGACACTGATAGTAGAAATGCTTCAAGCTGCCACAAGTCAGGGTCAGCCCCCCTCGCCCTCCCCTGCCTCTTGATCGCTGCATCTTTATGCTTACTAATAAATAATGTATAACGAAATCCATACCATCTTTGTCAAGTAAATTAGCAATATGCATACAATTGAAATTGAAAAAAGTTACATGCACAATCATTGGATTTAGGAGGGCATATAAATGACAAATACATACATTACTTGTTTTCTTGATTGGCATATGGTTAAACATAGCTAAACTCAAAGGGGTTAAAAATATTTAGATCACATTAATGAAATAGCTGAAAGTGAGCCATATTGGCGACACGTGTATGGCAGCTCCTATTTTTCTCTCTACCATTAACAAATTCAAGTGCCGAAACAACGGCCACCCCACCCCCTCCCCTATGGCTATATATATACCCCAACTTGCCTGCATTCTCATACCAGTTGAAGCAGCAGAAAAACAAATAAACACAAAGAAAAGAAAATAAAATAAAAAACAAAAATAATCAAGATGGCATTGAAGATGAAGGTTGTGCTGGCAGGTGTGGTGGCGGCGGCATTGTCCGTCCAAAACGCGGCAGCGTCGGGGGCGGAGGCAATGGCTCCGGCACCGGGCCCCTCCGCGGCTACCCCTTTGGTACCGGCGATGGTGGCTTCCTTTGC